>JAJHUR010137919.1:0-62667 GCA_027495735.1 Lutjanus campechanus
TTGATTCTGGAAGTCTAGAATCTTCAAATGACTTGTTTAAGACCCTCAACAACAAATTGCTAATTTTCCCTTTCATCACTTTAAAAAAATCAACTGGGAAGCCATCCTCTCCTGGACATTTACCTGATTGGAGTGTGGAGATGGCTTTATCTACTTCTAATTGTGAAATAGGTGATTCCAATAATTTTACTTGATCTTCTGATAGTTGTGGGAAAACCAGATTGTCTAAAAAACAACCTGTTCTGAGCCTCTCTAGGTCGATTTCTGAACTATATAAATCAGCATAGAATTTTTTAAAGCTCTCATTAATCTGCCGATTGTTTGTTTGTTTATGACCATTCTCATCCTGTACAGCTGAAATAAAAGATTTAACAGGAGCATTCCTTGCCAATCGTGCCAAAAGGCGGTTTGGTTTGTTAGCCAATTCAAAGAATTTTTGTTTAGTAAATAGAATATCTTTTTCTGCCTTTCTTGTTATCAAGTTATGCAATGCTATTCTGGTTGCTTTAAGTTCAATCAAGGTCACCTCTGATTTTGTTGCATAATAGTTTTCTTCTAACTTTTTTATTTCCCTTTCAATTTCAAGTTGCTTTGCTATCCGCTCTTTTTTCTTTTGACTTGCATAGGAAATAACCATGCCCCTCATATATGCCTGTATGTTCTGTTTGTGCTCCAAACCGTGTGATTACGGTCTTGAGTCCTGTAAATAAATGAAATGAAATGGATAACAAGTTTTGAATGACAGGAGAGCCCATTAAATTATTTTGTTCAGTGTTCTTCTGAGTGCTTCTTTGTGATTGTGATGTGATTTCCATATCACAGAACAACCTCGGAGAAGCTATTTGATGATCTAAATTACATTTAAAGGGCAGATAGAGTCAATATTAACGTACGCTACATCCTTCAAAGTGATTCAGATTGTTCGCCGGTGCTTTAATTTGTATGAAAAACAACACCTCGACGTGCTTATATCAGGATGTATTAGAGATGTTTTGCTTTTTCATTGAATGACCTTCCAGATGGAGAAAGATGAGGCGAATCTATTTTTTTGCGGCACTGCCGTGGGCCATAATTCACCAGGCGTGCCGTATTAAACCAATACATCACATTGGCACTTTAAACGCTCCTTGACATGTTCAGGCTGCCAGAACAGAGGCCACATTCAAAGAGAAGTCCCCATCACTTCACAGACAATTTCTGCCCCGCTTTCAAAGCTGTCAGCAGGAAGAAGAAGGAAAAAAAAGAAAAGAAACACATCTCGCTGGAATATATCGCACCGCTAACTTTAAGTCCCAAATGAACAGATTCCCACTGTGATGTCGGAGGATCACTTATTTCTTCAAAATCGCCCTTTTAACCTCCTTTTCCTGCAGCTACCAATTACTTTTATGCTTTGGTAGAAACAGAGAAGGAGAAACGGCCGTGCTGCTTGTTCTTTTGCTGTGTTCTGTTGGAAAGAGATCAACATTTGACATAATTATGAGTGTAATTAAACACTTCTGATAGATGACCCCTACGCGGCTCCTAATGAGCACATTAATTACACCCAACATTAAACCTTTGGTCGTTCTCCAAATCTACAAGACTTTGGACCGAACGAGCAACTTATCCGTGCAGCGGTCCCGCTGAAACACAACTTTATTACAGGCCCTTAAAGCGGCTCTGTAGGGGACACATCTCAGCTTATGAGTGCAACACTGCCGGTATCTATTATTAAAAGAAATGGCCGGAGAGTCCTGAGTTATGAAACAACATATAAAAAAAAGAAAGAGGGGAGCTCACAGTCGAAGTCGGTGATGGTGCATTGCAGCTGTCACAACAAAATAAGCAGCTTTAAAGTTTGGACTGTGTGCAGCAGAAACAACCGTTTCAGGGGAGTTTTAAAGAAGCTAAACAACAACATGACAAATATGATAAATAAATATTACTTGCAATTGCAAGAAAGTTGAGTTTCTGTGTAAAAAAATGAATTAAAACAGAATGCAGTGATTTGCAAATCCTTTTCGACCTATGTTCAACTGAATACAGCACAAATACAAAGATATTTAATGTTCAAACTGATTAACTTTTGTAAATATACACTCATTCTGATTTTGATGCCTGCAACACGTCCCAAAAAAGTTGTGACAGGAGCACTTTTACTACTATTAAATCTAACTCTTCAACTAATTGTTGAAGCTTTGAAAGTGGAATTTTTTCTCATTCTTGCTTGATATACGACTTCAGTTGCCCAACTCAACAAATAAGCAGGGATGTCCCAAAAAACAAAACAAAAAGACATCTGGATGTCAGAACATGTCGCTCCAAACGCACCTTTCAGCATCAACCTAATAAAATTTTGAATCTCTCATTACGATTCTCAGTTTTCTCTTCGTATACTCACCACAATGAGATCATTGAAGAGGAAGACTTCTCTCTGGTGTGCTGCCTGTTTTTGGGCCTTGTTGACGTCTGTCACCTCAAAGAGTCGACTGCAGCACACCAGTCTTCTGTGAGGGACAGAGAGAACCTGCGGGACATAAAGACATCCAGGTTAAAAGAAGAGCTTCAATCGCTGAGAACAGGTGACTGAGAGGCTTCAGAAGACCTTACGAAGGTTTATATGCTTGAGGTCTCTGCCTGTTAAGTCTGGTAAAAGGGACTTTTTTCCTTGACACTGTGGCAGATTGCTCGCTCATGCTGGGATTGTTGGGTTTCTGTAAATAATATTATAACAAATGACTTTTGGTTCTACACAATATTTACTGAGGTTGAAAGCTGAGTCTGAAGTATTAGAAGGAAAACCCATCAAACACAATAAGCTGGGACAAAGTAGTGAGATCAAGACGGACCATCAGTAACAGTCTTAAAAGAGATATAAAACCAGAGAATTAAAATTAGACCAAAAGATAATACCGTGTGCTGTTTCAAGGTTATCCAAATATTAACTGTGTTCCCCTGCTCTTTTTTTATTAAAATTATTAGATTAGGTGTGAGCAGGCAGAAAGTCTCATCTTCAGGGTTGCTGCTGTTTTGTAATTAAACATTTCAAGGACTTTTCAAGCAATTTGAGGACGAGTTATATCAAAATTAAGGGCAAGTAAGCCTCAACAGAGAGAGATAAATATACCGCGCACGATTCTGCAGTTTTTTTTTTGAGAGTCAAACAACCAACAGAGCTGCAACAGTTATGATTGAATTAAACCGATTAGTCAGCCATTAAAATTTGCCAATTATTTTTATAACCAATTCATAATTTCGAGTCATTTTTTAAAGAAAAAACATGTCCAAATTCTTTGATTCCAGCTTCTCTGATGTTAATGTTTTCTGGTTTCTTTACTCCTTTGTGACAATAATCTTAATATTTTTGGGTTGAGGACAAAACAAGACGTTTGAGGACGTCACCTTGGACTTTTGGAAACACCGATCAACATTTTTCACCATTTTCTGACATTTGATGAACCACATGACCAATCGATTGATCAAGAAAATGACTGACTAATTAATCATCGATCGATCATCTTTCATCATCATCGATCATCTTTCTCTCTTCTCTCTGGCTCCTCCTAGCACTTGGGATGTCCACTGCCCCCCCATTCCCCTCTCTAGAAACGCCCCTGGAAACACTTCAACTCACTGTAAACCTCTTTAAAGCCCAGGAGACCTGCAGTATCAGGTGGCTGCTGTTTAGTTATTAGCTCTGACATTGAACCAAATCACATTAGCAAAGGTGATAACGCTTCATCTAAAGTTTGTTGGGGTTTTTTTTTGTTTTTTGTTAACAAAATGCTGCAGCTGTGTCCCTTAAGGCCTGGCTTCTCCTCTTGGACTTAAGTGCTTTTCCCCGTTTAAGCAGATTACACCACAGAAATGGCTCATGCCTTCGGAGACTGATCTAATCATGTTCTCGGCCCTTCACACTCTTGTCTCTTGGACTCGTCTCGTCCGGCTCTCCGAGCACCGCTGTCCAAACATCCTCCGAGTGGACTGTCAGTCGCCCCCCTCTTCACGATAAAAACGCAAATATTCACGGCCTCTGTTCGCTTTATCTCTCTGTGCGTTTCCAATTTTTACTCTCTGGGCTCCCTTTGGACTGTTTGCAATGCAGCGAGTACACACACACACACACACACACACACACACACACACACACACACACAGAGCTTCTGTCTCTTGCTCTCTTCGTCTCTCATCACTGCAGGGTATACAGACTCCCGCCCAGCTGGCCACAGCCAGCCTGCTTTCTCATTACACTAATGTCAGAAACATGTAAAGACATCATTAGCTTGAAATGCCTCTTGCCTTGTTCAAAATAAAAAACCCCAATCCTCTCCTGACGGGATTATTAAGAAGCAGTGCGACGGGAGAAGAGTTTAGTCGCACAATTAACAAATTAATTGTATGCCAAAAGAAAAACAGATTCTACAAATGTTAGCAAATATTTAAGCGTTTGAGGAGGAAACAGTTGGATGTAAAGCTGCTTCGCCACATTCAAGAGGAGTTTTATGGCTTTCTTCACATATTTACACCAAGAAAAGTCTTATTATGAAGAATGTGGGCAACTCCCTCTCAGCATCATAGATTATTTTTAAATCCATAACACAGGGACACCTGCTGTGACAATATTTACAAGGAGGAAACGTTATCTAAGTCTCTTTCTTGTTATGGCAGACGGCGCCCATGGGACAAGAATAGTCCCTCTCTGTCACAACAATCCATCATTGTTTTGGCTATGACAACGCTCCTTCTGTCATCCTATGGCTACTCATCCATCACTGAGACACTTAAAGGCACAAGCATAACAACAAAAAAAAAGACAGAGGCAGTCCTTTCAATGTCAGAAATCCAATGTCATTCTGAAAGTTAACAGAATACAACAGAGATTTAAATGTAAAACTAATTAAAAAGTAAATTTATCCAAAAAATTCTTTGAAAAGTTGGTTTATATATCGAGGCAGCATGAGACAAGTTCATCAACAAGACTCTAGATTTACAGCTGGCATGCTGATGTTTGGCAGGTACAGTGTTTACTATGTTCCCTCGTACCTGCCAACACTCTCGCTTTTCTCGTCTCCCGTGGCTCTCTGATAATTTTGTTGCCTCTCCTGACAAACTCCCCTAATTTGCATGGCCCTCGAACTTCATTATGAATCATCCTCACACACACAGATCCATAAGTTTTGGATGTTTGTCTGATGTCACCCAAGTTGCCAGATTGTGTTTGAAGCATCTATCTGCACACACAATCAACGATCCATGTATTACAAACAAATTCAACCCGCCTGTCACCGCAACCTGGCAACCCACAACCCACAACCACAAGCTGTTGCAATGTCAGGACAGGACAGCGTTAGCGTAACGTTAAAGACGCTCCATCCCTCCCTATTACTTCTGACTTTCATTTTCTTTTATTTTTATTTAACAGTATTCTGTAAACAGTTCACATTGTTGGTCTATTTTCCAACTTTTCTTCTTTAGCTTCTTTAAGCTAAATGCTAATGTGAACATGCTTAAATGCTTAACCACAACGACAATGGTAAGATGCTGAAACTAAGCACGTTTAATGTTACACTATTCACCTTCATAGTGAATATTAGCATGCTAGCCCACCCGACTAATTAGTACTGATACGGAGTCTACAGCTATGCTAGCCACTCTGTGAGGCCATACTTAAGCACAGCAGTTCTTTCAGCTAAATGCTAACATGAACATGCTAAAGTGCTCGCTTTAACAATGCCAACATGCTGACACTAAGCAGGTACAATATTCATCATTCAAGTTTAGCAGCTCATAGCATGCTAACGTTTGCTAATTAGCACTGATGCACTGTTTTTTTTAAGTTTATGCTTTATTTTTAAGCTAAATTTAACCAAAACTAACTAGCTTTTTTTTTTTTTTTTACTAGCTATCATTTCATCATCACGCACCTGAATCAACAACCACTAAAACTATATTTTTTCTATTAATGATACGGTCACAGATAAACCCACTCTTGTAAACCCTGTGGAAAAAAATAAATAGTTTCCTGGTATATTCAGAATGAAATTTTGAAAGAATCAGTACATTTGTATTTTGCTGTATGTTTTACAGTAAATGTTAAATTCCAGAGCGTACTGTATGAGGGGAAAAAAGAAATCAGCTTTTATCTATATTTCATGAATAACCGATTGAAAAGCCTTGGTGCACTGATAAGATTCAAACTGAATTCCCTGAACTGTTGGAAGCATTTTAAAAAGCCTTTCAGTGTTATGAGTGGGCACACGCGGCGCATTCCCACATGAATCAGTGTAATCAGTCAATTATAAAGCTAAATACATCTGCCTCTGCGTCTGTCTCAAACCCGTTAAGTTTAAAACACACAAAACTTTCCACGGAACAATTCACACAAACACAATAACCACAAGTTGGCGCGTGAGGATTTTCATCTCTTGACTCTTAACTAAAGAAATCCCCATGTTGGGCGCAACCACCTCATGAGCGCTGACCAAGCCTTAACCTTAAACAGTTAAAAACAGACTGTAATGATGGCAGTGGTTAATGACGTATCCAGCTGGAGTAATGACCTGAGGTAATGATCGTGCTGCTGATGAGACATTTAATGGCTAATAAATGTGCTCTGCTAACACTACCAAGGCTAGGTGATAGTGATAAGGCCTTGAATAATGAGTGAGTGACTTGGCACAGAGTTGGCAAAGTGTGTGTGTGCGTGTGTGTGTGTAATCGAAGTCATGTTTAATTCTGCCCTTCTACTATCCTCGCAAACCAAGAAGACAATAAGTAGAAGAAGTGTCATAAAGATATAGAATAGGAGCAGGAACAGTGGGAACCATGAATGATTTATAACGTAATAAAAACGTTCTTCTGTATTTATGTCAACTTAAAACAACTGGTGAAGGTTCGTGTCAGTGTCTGATGAGGAAAACAGTCACTATACCATCAACTCAACCCTGTGTGGGAATCAGTTTACTCTAATGTCTTTGCTAGGACCAATTTGAATTTTAGGTCTTTACAATAAGGACATTTGTGGAAAATGAGGACATTTGAGTGAGTCCTGTCTGAGGATTTAGACACGGTTTTAGAGTTAAAGCTGCTCTAGGCAATATTTTTGTATTTCAAATGGATGAAATGACTGTATAATGTCAGTATGCACAATATATATATATATTGTATTTATTCCAATAATGAAGTTATAGCCAATAAATAAAGCCAAACAGTATGTCTGATTTAGCAGATTATGTTAAAGAATTTAATTTGGATTTCTATGCAAAATGCTCTTTTTTTTAATGTGCTTTACTATGACAAAATAATTGAACATTTGAAGAGTCAGAACTGTTCTTTGTTTTTGTTGTAACAGTGATGTCAATCAGATTTGGTTCAGTGAGAGTTCTGGAATATTAAATCATCCATCTTTGCTACAAATACAAAAATGTAAAATTATAAGCATGATCTTTCCCTAATCAACTGTTATTTGTCCCTAAACCTGCCCAGATCTTGACCACATCAACCAACGGAGTGTACTAAACACGTGTAATATTATCTATTATATGTACTACGTAAAGTAATAGTGTCCAAAGTTACGAAAATGATTATAGTTACCATTAAATTACTACAGTGATGACATAGTGATACATTTTAAAAATAATTTAACCCTGATCCCACCTTTTTTTGTTGTTGCTGATCCGAAAAGTTTTATGATCCCCTGCACCCCTATTCATATGGTTTAGGTAAAAGTCAAGCAAAGGTCAGTGTTTGCTTCGTCTGACTCACGGGGTGCAGAAAAGCCCACCTTTAGCTGCCAATTTTGGCCAGCATGTGAAATCTGTGTGTTACTTGTTGCTACTAAAGACAACAACAACCTATCCGCGACCTACACACTGAAAACGGCAAATTACCACCTGGTCATTAATGGTACAAACATAAACAAGCCAGAAGCTGTTACCTTTTATTTTGCAAGGATTTAGCTGTTTTAATACCAGGGCTCGCCTCCCAGTGTGCAAATGTTCCAACAAAACAAGCCCCCCGACACTATATTGCAGGGAACCATCACTGCATCCTGGGCTTTGCTCCATCCAAGATGATTTTGATTGGTTTAAAATGATACAAACAAGAGTGAGAGTTTTTCCCCTGTGGCGGGATGATAATGGGTAGCGTAAGAGCTTTCTCCAGCTGTGACACATGCTAATGGATGTATTACGTCAGCAAAGGTCCTCACAAGTATAGAACCAAAGCATCTGTGCGTCCTCACCGTTTTCATGCCTACGATGGACTGCTCAACCTTGGAGACGTAGGTGACGTGGTCTTCGTTGGAGCGTAATTCCCTCTGTTGTATTCTTTCGTAGATTCCCACCACCATGTCTCTGGGGATGTCGGCTCCATCATCCACACCTGAGATGGGAAAAGGCTGATTAAACACAAATATACACAAATCACAGTTAGTTTTAGCAGGCATTCCTGTCCATTAGAGGGAATATGGAGTGACTGCTGCTCTCACGAGACATAGTGTGTCTTCTCTGGCTTAATATAACATGCATGACTGTATACATATTTTACTGACACACATTTAGTGTGTCGTGGTGTTTGCCACGCAGACACAGGGAAAAAAAAAATCAATATTCAGAGCAAAAGAGAGCCCTTTCTCTCAGTCTCCCCCTCTGTCCTTCTTTGACTTTCTGTCTTTCACTGACTCCATTAAGTAATGACAGAAGGCGATGTGAGAGGAGGTTAATTGGCGAGTGAAAGGTTAACAGCCCGCCTCACTCGATAGAAGATTTTCTGTCTGGAACACGGTGCGGTTCAAGGCCGTGGCATTTCTCGACGCAGGTAGAGCTGCATGTCATTAAGGCTGAAAGGTTGCCCTCGAGATGCTCCCCGTTATATCGGCGCAGCTGTACCGCGCTGCGTGGTACATTGAGTTTCCAATGGGGCGGGGTGTGTTTGGAGAAAATGAAGCCGCCGCAAGTGATGGCGTTGACAGTGAGGCACCCTGGGACACTGCTGAGACATCGCTGCACATTATGGAGGCAGAGGGAGAGGAGGAGATGTCCAGGGGGAAATGTGTGTAAAGTGTCAGATTAATAAGTTACGTCGTTTTGTTGAGTGTTTTTTCGTTTTTTTTTTCCTGCCAGTTCGCCCACTTTACTCCTCATGACTTCACTGCTTTTATTTTTTTTATTTTATTTTTACTTTTACTTTTTCCATTGCCGCATTACAGCTGGTTGGTCCACCATTTATGCTGCGTTCCAGACAACATCAGAGGCTGATGTCTAAAGTAAACAAAAAACAGGTCTGACTGTGACAGATTGATGAGTTTCATTGGCATGCATTTGAACCTTCGGCGGTGCAGCCTCCGTGGATAAACAACACATGAGGTGAAAGACACCACTATACATTTAATTTTTCACTTAATAACACTGGCGTTATATTAAGACATCAATTTACGTGCAGAGCAGGTTTTATTATATGATAGTGTCTATTATTTAGGCTTCACAGCTGCCGTTGTTGAGTGCTGTCCTACAACTTTTCATGAAGTCGGGGTAGATGGATTTGTGCCGAGTTCACAACTAGGAACTTGTTCCTTTGTTCTTTTCTAGTAGAAGGTCAGAAACTGTCTTGAACGCAGCATTAATCCAGACTGAAACTAGAAGAAGTCACTCAGTAAAGTGCAGATCCCCACCAGGGAATAGATGGTGAAGCACCTACTGCAATGCCACCACAATTTAAATGCGCTAGAATGCAGTTCAGAGGTTATTACTGTATAGTATAAAACTAGTATAAGGCTAGTATAAAACCTTTATTTTCCCATGTCTGTTCTGTGACAGCACAAGTAACAAAAATAATGGGTTTTATCTCACTTGGGCAACTGCAGTAAGCCTTAACAATATGCCAAAGAAACACACACGATCGCTGATCGGTGACATTTTATATCCAGCTGTTACCAACTGGAATCTGTGTTTAGTGCTAATTAACAACAGCTAAGATGTGATGTGAGCTCTCTGTGCAAATCTGAGAATAAAAACAAAGCATCCAGTAACTGAGACACAACGATTTTCATTTTTCAATGAGCTGACATGCTGGATTAATTTATGGTGGAAGCTGGTTTATATTATGTTGTGGAGCAGCTCTGACACTGACAGTCTTGTTTAATTGAGATAATGAACGTTCTGTGGTTCTTCATTACTATTGGTTTCTGGCGCATAATTGCATTTCACCTCAGCCAATTATTTGAGTGAGCCATTCTTCTGTCAGTGTGTATACGGGAGACATGAGTGAGGAGAAAAGAGGAGAGACAGAGAGAATATAAACAAGGACAGACAGATGAATAAACAGACAAAATAATATTCTGACAGAGACAAAACAAGATAAGAGGACGGATAGAGACAGAGACGGAGAAAACGGTAAACTGAGCAGAAGACAAATAGAGAGGCCAGGAGAGAGTGGCACATTTTAATTTGCATAAGATGCAGAAATTGATTTTCCAACTTAATTTAATTGTGGGGAACAGTCGGGATGAATCTATTAAAGTTGTTCTGCATCGACCTCAGTGTTCCCTGATTGATTGCGCAGAGGGAGAGCATAACTACGACGCTCCCGTCTCTCCCGCAACGCTCGGCGAACGAGCATCTGTCTGCATACGGGAGACAAGAATTACAGGTGCTCTCTGCCGCCGTTGCTATGAGTTGTGAATGTGTAAAGCACAGTGGGCAGGGATAGAAATGTAACCTTATTTTTATCACCTAAATTTATGCAGGTCTGTTTGATTTGATACAGATCCAAACGCCGTTGGACACCGACTCTCTTTCACTGATTCATCTGTGGCTCCATCGCCTTGTTCAAAGCCCGTCAGCATTACTGATTTATTTTCATGTATTTTCTCCTCTACGCTGAAGTGGGAAATACAGTCACTCAGTCATATATTAGCCATTTGTAAGCACATTTTCAGCATCTTCTTCCATAGAGTAAACTGAAATTGAAAGCCATAAACTATGGTTACAGTACGTTTCTTGTGTCTTTTTAATTTCCTTCCCGTCTGTGGCATAAATAAATCAATACTCCAGCACTGAGGGCGAAAGACACCATATTTTCTGCCATGTCGATGGGTCGGCCTGTCAGTCTTCTCCTCCACCACTCTGGTCTAGACTGTAATATCTCAACTCTTGGATGGACTGCCTTGACATTTTGTGCAGACATCCTTGGTCCCCAAAGGAGGACGCCTACTGACTTTTCCCTCTGGCACCCAGTGGTTTTCCTGCCAGCAGTCGGATGGAGTGCCATAAATTCAGATCAGATATTAATGTTCCTCACAGGATGAAATCGAATAACTTTATCATCAGGTCAAAATGTTAACCTGCCCGATACTTTGATTTATGGCCAAATTTCTGCAAAACTAATGACTGTCTCATCAGCTGTAGTTTGTGTTTAGTGCTTATTACTAAATGTTAGCATGCTAACATGGCACCTGGTAAACATCAGCATGACATTGTGGGCATGTTAGCATGCTGATTTTAGTATTTAGCTCAATGCATGGCTGTGCTTAAGTAATGCTACTGACTTCTTGATTTCTACTTTTGATTCCTCATTTGGTTCTTGCCTGTCCTGTTACAGATACTGGTACTCGGGACGCCCCAAACAAGTTTTTTTGTGTGTGTGTGCTACAGACAGACATATCGGCCACAATTTTTTTTTGTTGTTATTATTTTTTTGTGGCAATCTTAGCAGGGTTTTTGCAAGAACTGAGCATATAATTAGACAAGTGAGACTTGAATTATACTGCATGAGTTGTTTGAGTTTTTAAACAGATGTTTTGCCCTTTAAAAAACAGGAGCACCATCACATTAAACAAGTCTGGTTAGCATGTTTTGGGTCAATTCTACGTTCATTTGGAGGCATTGACGTGCAGGTAAAAGAAATCAGGAATTCAAAGCAACATGGGGTACGAATCATTCTTTGAATGAAGTTTTCCTTTAGTTTAGTCCGCATGTGACACCAACTCAGCTGAGAACTGGCTAAGTTTTTGCATCATTGATCAGTTTTCGCAGTCTGTGACAAGAAAGCATTCTTCTTGATCGCATATCTTTACTGCATATTGGCCAATTACGATCAGTGGTGGATCAATCTGTTCCATCTCTAACTGGTGCTTGAGTTTCCTTGTCCTTCACACAGGAGTCCAGACATCAGGGTTGGTTACAGAACAGTGCCCTTGAAGCTGGTAAGGAGACAGATGCTTTCTGATTCAAACTGAAGCATGATCTTGGCCATATTAGCTAACAGGCCAACCTATTCAGTTCACACTCTTCAGAAAACCTTCTCTGGTGACCCACATGCACATACACACATCTAAAAACTAACCTACATTACTTGAGCTGATTATGTCAACTAATTAAAGTCACATTAACTTCCTTACTGTCCCCACACTTCATGAAGCAACCACGACACGGTGTCACTTACCTCTTAGATTGCGTATGAAGTCCTCCAACAACATCTTGCGGTCGGGCTTGATGTTGGGGCTGTACATGTCGGTGTTGAGCAGGATGATGGCGAAGGCCAGGATGAAGATGGTGTCTGGGTTGTGAAACTGCTGCACCACGTCAGGGTTACACATGCAGTAGCGCTGACTGTTGGCATAAAGGAGAGAGAGAAAGGCGCCTCTTTAGATTTCTAAAAAGTCTGAAATGTGGACTCGTCAGACCGCAGCCCGCTTTTCCACTTTGCGTCAGTCCATCTCAGATGAGCTTGAGCCCAGAGAAGTCCACAGCTTTTCTGGTTGTTATTGATTTATGGCTTTCACTTTGCTTGGTAGAGTCTTAACTTCCATCTGTAGATGCAGCGACAAACTGTGTTTACCGACGGCAGGTTTCCAAAGTGTTCCTGAGCCCATGTGGTATCCTTTATACACACAATTATGCAGTTTTTTGTGCAGTTTTTAAGGCAGCGCTGCCTGAGGGATTGATGGTCACGGGCATTCAGTGTTGGTTTTCAGCCTTGCCCCTTACGTGCAGAGATTTCTCCGCACTCTCTGAATCTTTTAATGATATTATGGATTGTAGATGGTGAAATCTGGAAAATCCTTGGCAATCGTGCGTTGAGAAAACTGCTAAACTGCTGTCTGATGCAGTTTTTCACATAGAGATGAAACTCGGCTTGCTTGAACAAGAATGTACCTTCATTATCAAATCATGATACAGTCACCTGTAACCAGTTAACTAGTTTACCTGTTGGATGTTCCAAATAGGTCTTTTTTGAGCATTCCGCAACTTTCCCAGTCTTTTGTTGACACTGTTCCGACTTTTTTGTAACGTCTTTGTGCCGTTTTTAACTGAAAATAACTTGCATTCTGTTTTTATTTTTATTTTACACAGTATCTACTCAACTTTTTTGGTTTGTATGCAGCAAAGAAAGCAACAATGGAGGGCAAAGAAGGTGGAAAGAAGACGGATGAATTAGAAAAATATAAGGGACATGTATAGGAGGGGATAACAGATGGGAGAACATACACAGATAATACATTATCCTTAGACACTAAAGCCATTCTTCAACACACTACATGCTCATAAATGCCTTGACACAAGCTGAGCATGAGAGTGTCGCACCAGAACAAGAGTTATGGCTTTAATTTAGCTTGTGGCTTCGTCTGAACCTCGGAGTGGGCGCTCTGCTGAAACTGTGTCTCTCCGTATAAACACATTTGTCCCACTGGATTGGACGGTCACATGGATCATGCATTACACAGAAAAAAAAGAAGAGAAGGGTGTGTGGGTGCATGTGTCTGCATTTGACTTTATCTGGGGTGAGTCCACTGAGCCCTTAGCCGTAGTTAAACACTCTCAAACATTTATAGGCCTGGTTGCTGGATTTATGCAGCTTGTTATTGTGCTCGGGAGAAGAAATATGAAGTTTGAAGTGTGAAATCCCATACCTAGGCACTTTTTTTTGCAAAAAGATGTGACAGAGGCCAGGCTCAGTTTGATGTAGTTCCCCAAAAAACACCCCTGAATATAAGAGGCGGAGAATGAAAATGTCTCTGCGTTGTGCGGTTATGGAAAGTATGGATCTAAAAGATTTGTAGACACCTACTTTTGGGAGTTTGCATGCGTGTGTGTTTAAGGAAAGAAGTGCCCAGAGGAGAGAGATAAATTGTTTCTGTGTCTCTGTGAGGTGCATGGATATTTCCCGGTTAGGGGATGAATAATACAATACTACAACATCTACAGTGAATGAGTAATCAGACGGCAAAAGGAGAATGAGAAGGTGTGTGTGTGAGTGTGTGTGCGTGCCCTGTGGGCTCTGTGTTTGAGTGTATACTGTAATCGTTACTTTAATCAGTCATCATTTCCACATTGGGGCTGTAGCACCGTTTTGCAGACCCACTGAGCCGCATGATTGGAAACTAATGTCTCTGTGGGGTTGAGTAAAGACACACACATTGGTATGCATACAGTAGGTTCATACCTTGTCACACACACACACACACACACACAGTTTTTAATGTGATTTCCAACACTGCTCAAGCCTTCCAAGATTATCAAAAGAAATAACAAAACTCTACAGGCAGGAGAGAATGACTTCAGACTTTTTCATGCTCCGGATTTTGCCTCTCAGGCAACGTACAAGCTGCCCGACCCTTTTAGGGCTGCTTGATTATGGCAAAAATCATGATCACGACTGTTTTATTGTCTTATATCCCATACAATATGATTAACCGTGGTTGGGGCCTCATTGTGGCCGGACACCTCTGTCCCCACCTCCCTCTTTGCCGAGGGCTTGGCGGACTTCACTTGTGGGGTCTTAGTCTGGTGACATTAGGTCATTTGTGGACCCAACAGCATCACCCTTCATCCTGCACCTAGAGCTGCAATGATTAGCCAATTAATTGATTAGCTGATTGAATAAATAAAATGACTTTCCAACTGTTTTGATAAATGCCAATTTAAATTGTGAGGATTTTCTGCTTTTCTTCTCGTCGTATATGATAAATGAAGAGTCCGGACTGTTATTTGGACATAAGAAGATATTTGAAAACATCATTTCACGTTCTACTAAATTGTGATGAGCACTTTTCACAATTTCTGCACATTTCATAGACAAAATGATTAATCAGTCGGTCGTGAAAATAATCGTTGGTTGCAGCTGTAAATGCAGAAAGTTAATCATTCATTCATTCATTATCCGTAACCACTGGAGCCTGGAGACATAACAGCAAGTTACCTTCTTCTTTTCGTACACTAACATGATGGATAATGAATTGAATCCTAACTTATCTGTGAGATAATTAACATTTAAATCATTTGTACATACTTGTGGGTTGTTTTGGTGAAGAACCTCTGACTTCATTGTGTCCCCCCCCGACTCAAGCAGCAGTGCTTTCGTGCGTGTTTGTCGTCGTACTCTGTTTGTTTTAGCGTGATAATCACAGGGCTGCCGCTCACAGATGCTTATTCACATCTCGGTGTCTGAAAACCGTGACTCGGCAGCAACCAGTAATTAAGCCCTTGTCTGTAAATCCTAATGTACTGTAGCACCAGGCAGTGAAAAACCTCCATTTATGCAGCCTCCCATCTAAGTGTGCTCTTACTCTGCCACAGAAAGAAAAACAAAACCAAGAGGGTGAAATGCCACATGGTGCTCGCTGCTCACTCAGACGGATTTGGCAGTCTTCAGATTTGGCATTTGCTGCCGTCTTCCAAACCAATTTTGCTTTTGTTGCAGAATGTTAAACATGGTGTAATCCACCAGTCATTATGTTCACTCTGAGAGATAAGAGTTCCAAAAGGATTCTTCCTGGAGGACTGCGGTTCTACGCAGAACCTTGTTGCCTCTGAAGAATCCTTTTATGAAGAAAGAGTTCGTCAAAGGTTCTGTCTAAGATTAGTGTTGTTCTTTGGATGAAAAGGGTTCTTAAAACTCATGAATATAAAAGGGGTCTTGGTAGAACTCCCTGAGTGGGTTCTACATAAAACCCTTGAAATATAAAGGGGTTCTTGGTAGAACACTCTAGGTGGGTTCTCATGAATCCCTTGGAATATAAAAAGCCTCTTGTAAAACCCTCTGGGTGTGTTCTACATGAAACCCTTAGAATATAAAAGGATTCTTGTAAAACAATGGTTCTTGTTAGCAGGGTGGAAAGGTTCTAAATAGAACACCTAGAGGTTCTGGGTGGAACCATTACACCATTGAAGGATTCACTGCTGAACCTCTCATCGGGCATTTCACGGTGAAACCTTTCACAGATGGTTCTAGCTATATGCCCTCATGCTGAGTTCTACATAGAACCCTCTGAAAGGGTTCAAAGTGGAACCTTTATGGGTCCCCTTTCCACTGAATTAGTTCCAGTTCTTGAACCACCTCCTTTCTAGTTCCTTGGAACCTTGGTGCTATCTATAGGCCTTTTTCCACCAACATGGAACTGGCCCCCTTCCAGTTCAAGAATGTAATTTTGAACTGTTCTGAGCATTTTCTCCCAGGACAAAATGGTTTGGAACCTGTAAAGTTGTTTCCCTGCTGGAACCAAAACATAGCAGGTTTTCCTTGAGAACCAAAGTGGGCGTGTCCTATTCTACAGTATTGTGCAGCACCCTCTGTTGAACCAACTTTTCAGCTTTCGAACCAGTTTGTTTTTGGTGTACGGTTCACAATTAGGTGCTTGGAACGGGTCCAGTTCCATGTTGGTGGAAAAGGCCTATATAAAAGGTTCTACCAGGACCCAAGCAGGAGACAAGCTGAAGAACCCTATATGGTTCTAGTTAGCACTTTCATTTTTATTTTTTTTTCAACAGAGTGTGCTGTTTGAAGATGGATTTTGGTGCAAGATTATACAAGTTGCATGATGTTTCTCTGTAATAACCACAATAGAAAACGCAGTGATCGTGTGTGACTGCGGGGTGAGTAAATAAGGGTGTGTGTGTGGATACGACACAGTAACGCAGACATGAAAATATAAATCTGCAGCATGGGGAGCCGGCTCATATTTGCTCATTCATTAGCACACTGACGCAGCAGATACCGAGGCTGCTGGCTGCTTTTCACTTTTCCCCTCGTTCTTTTTCACTGCTGCTTCAAATCCCTTCACTTACTTCGGAGATTTCTCTCTTTCTGCGTGTGTGTTTGGAGGCATATCAAAGCCCAGGAGCAGGGGAGGCAGGCACAGAGAGGCAGTGGCGGTTATGCAACGCTGGTTATTTATAAACCTTCCTCCCTCTCTCCTTTTTCTCCCCTTCCTTCTTTCCTTTTCCCACTTCGCGTCCCCCCTCCACCTCCCTCTCTTGCTCCTGATAACACGCAGAGCCCGCCTGATGTCCAAACATTACCAGTGCCAACCTCTCTGCCCACTGACTATGACAATGCCGCCGTTTTTCTCCTCATTGGGCACCTCGACAACTGTGACAGGTGGTTGTTACTCCAGAGGGGCTACGGCAAACAGTTAGCATTAGCACACAGTGCCACAGCTGCACTGCAAATTGTCTCCCTGTCGCAAATTGTGCCCAGAAATTACATGCTGCCTCGACTGTTCAGATGGGGGTTGCATTGTCAACATTTTATTGTGGCCGAGCAGAACGGAAAGAAGAAAGTGTGTTTGTGTGGCTGTGTGACTCGACTGCTGAGATGTGTTATCAAGAATCATGCGTATTTATGTTCAAAAAGGTTAACGGGTCATGATTTCGCCATTAGGGGAGACCTGGGGCAATTGCAACATGCTTAATTCCTCCAAACAGAAACAAGCTAGAGTGATGACACTTTGCACATGCTCAGTAGGATTCTCTCCCTCTAGTTTTAAACAACAACAAAAAATATTTTGAGGTTTGAAAGTTGGATGCTCAGTATCTTTTTTTATCTCTGGAGTATTGGTTAAAAATGAATATAAACAAGCTATGCTAATATAGGTTTTGCTTGCTAGCATACAATAGCTGCAAGATCTGAACAACCGACCCTTCCTAAGTCCTGCCCCTTTTTGTGCTGTGCTCCATTAACAGTTGTGCAACCTCTCCTTCCCTGTTTCCTGTATTTATGCCGTGTGTTAGGTTCATCTGTGTTAAAAAGAAAAAAATAAATTTTAAAGATTAAAAGATGTTGCTTAGGAGACCTGTAAAAGGAACATAATACTGCATGTCGGCTGTTGGAAAATAAACATATTTCACAAACTTTGAATGTAAAATTGATTGAAAACCACTACAATAGTTAACTACAAAAAAAGCAACATTATTAGATATTGTGGCAGTAATGTGATTACTTTGAGAGTGATTATATTTGAGATACAGTGGGTTAAATTATCCCCACCAAGGGGGCAACTGTAACACTCTTGTTGCATTAAATTTAAAACAATACTTTTGTTCTTATTAGTGAAAATATAGTTATAGTACTTATAGTGCTCATGCGTATGCTTCTCATGTCAAAAATAGCGAATATAATTCAAGTGATGCGCAAGCTATGAAGGAAAATGTAAAAATGTTACAATTGCCCCCCGCTCCTTAGAAATAATTGAGTTTGTGCATCCGTCTCTTTTTGTGTGCATCGCTGTTGATTTTGCTTGATTAAGTCATACTAGTTTCTTTCCATAGCTGAACATTACTCCTGGAACAAAACCAAAACAAACCTACAGACCCTGAGCTCACGTCATGAAAAAAAAAAAACACTTCTGTACCTCTCAGCACGCCTTCAAAACTTGATGTAGGCATATTTCATGATCAAAAAACCTGTGAATTGCATCTTAAAGCACAGCATGACAAGTGTGGCCCAGAGGTAATTCTTGAGTGGCAGCTTTTCATTTCACTTTTTACTCCCACTCAAATATCAACACAACCAGAGTTACATACTACAGTAGAAAAGAAATGACACGAGACAAATGAGAGACATTTTACATAACCTACAAAATGATAAATATTCATATCCAACTCCTTCAAATTAAGCAACTCTTCTCCCTGCACAGCAATGTTTCTGAATATTAATACATTTGTTGTACATGGCCAAAGCTCTGGTTCTTGCATGTTTGTTCACTGGCAACGGCCCATTTGCCAATCAAGCTTTCAGTTCTTGCACGTGTATATGCAGTTTATAATTATAACCAGTGGCGGACTCGAGCTGTCTGAGGGGCATGAGTGACAAAAATGAAAAGGGCACCAGCTGTATGTGGTGGGGCAGCAATGTGCCAAAAAACCTGATGCATTTACAGTGAAACGGTTCTAAACCCTGGTTGAGTATTAAAATTGTTTAATTATGACTTAAAGTACAACTACATCATCACATTGTATCCACAGGTAGGGCACCTTCCTATTAGATCAAATCTTCAGTAATACTGTGCACTTTTTTGACAATCTATGCCAAAGACATTACAAAAAAATCAGTCAGTTTCTTTGTATCATTATGTCAAAATCCAATCATATTCTCTTCCTGTATAACAAAAGATGATTCATTTACATAGGTTTGAACCAGCCAATGTCAACCAATATTATCATGACATCTACCCAACAATTCATCTCCAACTTTTAAAGGCACAGAGCTAAGATTCATCAGTTAGCTAGCGAGCAATAGCATGGTATATCCGGTAATGATACACTCACACTTCATGTGAAAGATGCTCTTGAAATGCTGTTTTATCTGGACTTTAAATGAATATCGCTCCTGCTATGACCCCACCATGCACACAGCTTCAATATGTAGTGAAATCCAAAGCTTGATGTCCCTGGTTATGGTTAAGCTCGACAATCAGGGAAAGGGGTTAAACAAACAGTTAATACTATAAAACCATACCCAAATTTAGTATTTGGGATTCTGTAAAAATGCCAACTAACGCGCTCCCCTTATATAATACCAGCGAGAATACTGCAAGATAAACCCAGACTCTCAGAGCAGCTTCTGCTTTTTATAATTACCTGAAGGCCTCGATAAGACGTTCCACCTTCTGGGCTTCTCCCTGGACACGAATGTGGGCCTGAAATTTCCTCAGTGCTTCGTCCAGCTCCATGCCTGAGAAGTCCATCTCGTCCACCACACAACTGTTGAGCAGAGAGGGGAAAGTGTGAGATATGGAAAGAGCAAGAGAACTGGAGAGGAAGACACAGGAAAAAAAGAAAATATCTTTAAAATTATGGCAAAATTTCAAGCAGTATATCAGTATGATGGAGTCTGCCCCTTCACTGATGGCATGGCTGGATCTGTAGATGTACATCCAAGATAAAAGATGTAAAAAATCCACTCCTATGCTTCCCAGTCACAGCACCACTCAGGTATTAGCCACGCACGGACACCAGGGATAAGACCGGGCCGGGCTATCTGCACCGTGCCACCGCTGCCAAGACACACACACACGTACATGCATACAATCCCTCAGAGCAGAAAATCCTCCTATTACCTGACAACCCCAGCTTAATGACTTTAATTAAAAAAGCAAAATATCCTGTCCAATGAGTTCAGAGGGGGGAATAAGTACAACGTGGGCGATTTTGGAGGTGAAATGAGGTTTTGAAGTGAAAGGTGACTTTGGAAATAAGTTGGGAGGGTTTAAAGTTTCCCTCGCTTTGATGTAAGACGTTCAGTCGAGGTACAAAGTGGAATGATAATCAAACTATGAAATTAAAGTCCTTTTTTCTCAGATAGGCTTTCATGTGGTTTACTCCAAAACTATCCATGCCAGTCCCAGATAAACTTAATCTTTGATGGTCTTTTGATGGTTATAGACGCCACGCTCAGAAAGGAGGATGGTGCTGCTGATCTCAAGATCCTTAACACATACAGTCTGAGGCGGTGTCAAGACTTCGCCGTCTGTTTCAGATCTGTCCTGTTTGTTGTACAACACTGGGGTACATGCACGTACACACACACAATACATGAAGATGGATTACTGTGAACAAAGCGAGTTAATGAGGTGAGTACTTGGCTGTGACACATGCTGCTCCAGCAGAAAAGAGTCAGAGAGCTGAGTCCACAGTACCGCCCAGTGCTGCACAGCGCTACTACATGAGATCATAACAAAACCTGCTCATAGTAACAATACCATGAACTGCGTACCATTTCATTTAGTACTACGACATCACAACTACAACCACTCATATTACAAGAACTACACCTAACCTTCCTGCTGTAAATAAACAACTACTTAACATATATCAGCTGCTACTACCCTTACTACTTTAGCTACTACGACTACCTCTAGTTCTGTGTCTTTTACTTTTGCAGTCATTACTACTACAGCTCCTACTTCTGATTATTTGTCTTTATTTTATTTACCCTTATTTAAACAGGAAGGGTCCTGTTGAGATTAAAAGTTGCTCTTTCCAGGGAGTCCTGGACAACCTTAAAAGTATTTTGCAAGTGGCCAGCAGCTTCAGCAAGCGTCGAGTCCCAGTAAATAATATAATAATAATAATCGTTATTTATAGTACACTTTTCAAAATTCACATTACAAAGTGCTTCACATAGACAACAAAATAAAATCGACAGGATCAAGAGTCAATACAACAGCCAAAAACAGATGGAATAAAATGGTACAGCGCAAAATAGAAAAATAAAAACATTTTAAGAAATAAAAACAGTGCAAAACAGTTCAAACTTCGATAAAATCAGAAAAGGCTCTCCGATAAAAGTATGTCTTTAGAAGAGATTTAAAGGAAGTCACTGACTCGGCTGACCTAATAACCTAAATAACCATGTCATCAGCATAGAAATGGTGAAAAGAAGCGGGCCAAGCGCAGAGCCCTGTGGATCACCCATGCAAACAGGCAAAACATCAGAGAATTGGTCGTTATATTTGACTCAATGAGACCTATCAGGGACATAGTAGGAAAACCAACTGCTTGCTCTGAGAGTCTTATATTAAAAGCAAGAGAGCAAAACCTGATTTCCAAATCTTTGGGAGTTCATTTTTTACCACTGCAAGGTTAAAAATCTAAGCTTTATTGTTATTACCACTCCAATTGTTATTACAACTACCATTACTACCACTACTACTTGTTTTATGTATATTATTCCTACTACCACTCCTTCAGTAGATCTACTACAGCTACTACTTCACGTTATTTTTATTTTATTTAACCTTTATGTTACCAGGAAGGGTCCCGTAGAGACTACAAACTGTTTTTTCGAGGGAGTCCTGGACAACATTAAAAGCATTTTGATTTGGCGATTGTAGAACATGATTAACGGCTTCAAAAGGCTCTTAATATTCACACAGTTTTAAAACATTATCAATTAATAAACTGTGCTCAATTTTAATCCTTCGGAGTGTTTTCGACTAATACCAACACAGCTATAGATCCATTATATCCACTTATCCTGTGCAGGTTGGTGCAGGGCAGAAGTTTTTCCCAGTATAGCAGCTCACATTAGGCGTAACGTTAGATCTATTGCCAACAACTATTAATACAACTAACGCTGGCACACTGATAGTAACTTAGAGAGTTAAGCTGTCTGACTTTAACTTATTTTCTGCTAGTGATTGGGGATCATTTTCAACACAATGCTCATGAAGGTAGAGCTTCTAGTACTCTCTGACTCTGACTTGATCCTCCTCTTGATCACCTCTCTTGACTGGCGAGCCTCTCTTATCGCCCTCGTCATGACTCACTTGCTCGCTCCACCGCCCCTCTCTCCCCTCTTCCCCGGCTGTCACTCCTTGTTTATGTAACGTCAGACGAGATGCTCTCTAGCCTAAGTACATCAGCCCTCTCCGCTTCCCCTCCCATACGCACTAAAAACGTAACAGCGCACACGCGCACGAGCGAGCACACATGCGTACACTTTGTTTATCAGTATACAGTACCTGGCAGGGAAATAGACACATCTGTGTGCATGGAGAGGCTTAAATTGTATGTTTACACACACACACACACACACACACACACACACACACACACACACACACACACAAATAATGCAAATAAAGAGAAATAGCAGGCCAGATGGAACCATATTCTGAGCAGTCAATGAGTAGATGACAGACTGAAAACAGATCTCATTTTTCCTGCTTAACAAGTACACTACATTATCAGTAAATGAGTCCTCAGGGTGCCACATTTCTTGGAACCAAAATCTATAACCACAATTTGGCTTAATTGACTCGAGACATTTTAAGTATTGTTGTTTATGCTTGAGGAAATGTGAGCAGAATAAAGAGAATTAGCTATATAATCAAGAGGGTGGAGATTCAGGAGTACAGGAGATGACAAATAAAACAAATATATATTTGTATACACACACAAGCATTCATGCCCTGCACTCGTAGAAATAAGAGTTCCAAAATGGTTCTTCCTGAGGGAGTTCTACCCAGAACCATGTGCTTCTGAAGAACCATTTTTTTTAAAGACAGGGTTTGTCAGGGTTCTTTGTAAGACTAAGGGTTCCATTAAGAACCCTTGTTCTTAAAGGATTACTGAAGGCGAGTGTGTTAAAAGATCCTCACTCTCAAATATTCAAATGTTTATCTAGGTTTCAAACAGATCAAATTGTGTTTTTAAATGTAAATATATCCGGAACCTCCTTAATCAATTCATTTTACTTGTGTTATTGCCTCATCTGTAGAATACAACATAGTTCTTAGTAGAACCCTCAGCAGACGAGAGGGTTATAAGTGAGAGCTTTATTTAAAAAAAGGGGGGGGATTTAAATCTCCCCGGGTGGGCTCTAGATGAAACCCTTGGAAGATATGTGGGTTCTTGTTGGAACCCCTTTGAAGGTGGAGAGGTTCTGGATTTGAATATGACATGTTCCCAGGAAAACCTGCTATTATTTGGTTCCAATTTGTTTTTGGTGGAAATGCTCCGAAAGGTTCAAAATTAGGTGCTTGAAATGGAACAGTGCAGGTTCTGTGTTGGCGGAGAAGAGACCCCAGAGAGGGTTTTGTGTGGAAATATTACACCAAAGAAGGGTTCTCCGTAGACCCTCTCCTAGAGGGTTCTGGGTGTTACTTTAGGTAGAACCCCTTGAAAGTGTTCTAGGTGGGACCTTTGCAACAGGAACCAAGGTGAGTTCTCCTATGGAACAATCTGTAGAAACCTATAAGATTCTAGTTTGGATCTTTATTTCTGAGAGTGTATGTGTACACACACAGACAGAAGTCACACACGCGCGCACACACCCACACACACACAGACACACACTGAGGCAGAGTAAATCACCAGGAGTGATTTTCACATTAGACTGCAATCCCTCAACCACTCTCCTGTGACTACACTTTATTGAAAGTGCTCTCACACACACTTTGCACTCTTCTATCATGTTCCTCTCCAGCATCACTCACAGCACAGCTGTATGACTGCTCTGTAGGAAAACAGAGAGAAAAAAAAATTCTACATCTACATCACCCAAAGTCACCTGCACCTGACCACATCTGCATTGAGAATTGGAGTCTGAAGCCTTAAAAGCATAATCCTGTTAATACGATGCATTTGGAGTCATGCGCGAGTCCATTTAAGAAAATGTGGATATTAGATGAGGGCGACCTCACCAATTTGGTAGAGTGCTGTGTCGTGTATGTCTGACCTTGGAAAGACTGAAAGTGTGTTCTTGGTTTGATAACTTGAACAAAAGGGAGGATGAAAGGAAAATTTTCAGTACCTCCTCTGGTTGATATGCAAATTTAGAGGTAATTGGTTGATTGAATGGGCGAATGTAATAGAATAAAAAAGACAATTACTGAGATAAAGTAAGGACGATGCCAAAAGATGGAAATAAAAGGGGGAAAAAAGTGAGAGAAAAAGACCTCTGCAGTTTCAAAGCCAATAATGCCAATTAGCTTAATGACCTGGAATTAAAGGGTGAAGTGAGTCATGTGTGTGTGTGTGTGTGTGTGTTACAGTGTCTTCACATCTATTTGATGAATAATACAAGAATGACACATCTGTGCTTGTTCTCTAAACACATTGGATTCATCTGTTTTTTTTCTGTCATTTTATTTTTATTCTGCTGTGAAGAACAAACTGAACAGATTTAATGAAAAGAGTGATCGGTTTTGAAAACGGCTTTAAAGAGCTTTAGAAATAGTTAACACACAAGCTCATACGTTTGTTATTTAATGCAAGGTTATGGATTATTTTCAGAAAAATCTTTATCCTTTAAATGAAAATTCACGTAACTTCTGACTGATTCATGTGTTACAGATGGTTCTTTAGTTCTTGTATTTGTCTTGTAAGCAGACAAAGACCACCACACATCTCAGAAGGTGTCTCCATCTGCAATCTTTTCCAGGTTTTTCAAATTAAAAGTTAAAGTTAAAAAGTTCTGCAAGGATGACTCAACATGAAATAAAATGAGGTTATTATGAGGGAACGCAACCAGTTTTACATATAAATGTAAATTTATTAATTTTTTAAAGTCTGATTACATAAACTTGATATTATTAAGGTGATCTGTGCTTGGGCTAGACAGAAAAAAAGAAAAGGGTGTTTTTTGTTGCATTGTGGGGGTTGTAGGATCCAGTGTTTTTAGGTTTGCTCCATACTATTGATTAAAAGTTAGGATATCTGAAATATCTTCGGATATTTAAAAGGCTAGATCAGGCCTTCTGAGTCATAGTTTGACGGCACTGGTCTACCCACCATCCCCCAACAGAGGAGCAGGTTTACGACACAATCTATCTGCCACACTGCGGTCTTAACATCACTCTCCAGGCAGATGAACACCCACCTAACAATCACGTGACTCTAACGACTCACATGATGGATGATGGCGGGGTGAGTCAACAACTCCTTAACGACGCTCATTCACACTTTCACTCAGGTGACCCTAACGACTCACTCAATGGAAGGGCGGGTATATGAGTCACATAACAACCCCACAGAGGGTAAATACCTGGAACTCCCAACTAGTCTGTCAGAACTGAAGCAGCCTCTTGGATGAGAGACAAAACGTCTTCAAGAACTCTAAGAAGTCCAGCTGCCAACCGACGACAGCTTTTTCTATGAGTGTCTTGTGACAAACACTGATTCAGGTACAGCATCCTGTTCTGAAAAACATTTACATCATCAGATGAGAGTTAACCTGATCTTTGTTTCTTCTTTGGCACTTCTTGTCTTATAGAATAATGCCAATACAGTGTTTTTTTTTTTATATTAGTGTGATAAAAGAAGCTAAAAAACAAAAACGGGAGGAAGGTTTTTTTATTTTTTTTATTTTGGTCTTCTCAGCTCGTAATCCAACGTCTACAATTCTGTCTTGCAAATCAGTTTAGATTTACAACTTGAAGAGGCAGAAGAGGGCTTTGAAAACAAGCAGAAAGTGAAGTGTCACAATCCAGCAAATCTCAGTTTGTTTACTCTGATGAAAAATATAATGAAATGTCAATGTCTGCAAGAGTAACAGCTTTGACATAAGTGGATACTGAAGTTATGATTTAGGTTTTCACATTCAGATTTCATAAACCCTGCGCACAGTTGGCTCAGGTATCAGTGCAACTCGCAGGCACTATATTGTGGCTACTAAAGCTGCGGATTTTAAGGCTAAATCCCCTATCGAATCCAGTCCTGTAGCTGACCCTGACCCCTGATCTCCACAAAATGGGGGGATTAACAAGGAGAATCACCTTAAGAGGAGCAGTAAATTATCCTAAAACGGTTTCGGGATATACTCACTCGAGGACATCTCTGTTGAAGGGCTTCTTGCTGTTGCCGAGGAACTCTCCTATCATCTGTCGGCTCAGGCCCTTCCTCTGCAGCAGGAAGTGGGCCACGCCGATGGGTGTGTCCGGGATGAAGCCTCGAGAGATCAGGAACTGAAGGCCCTTGTCAGGGTTTCTAAGATAAACAACAGAGAAGAAAGAAATCAATCAATCCAACTTTATTTGTATAGCACTTTTCGTACAAACAAAATGTAACACAAAGTGCTTCATACAATAAAACAATAACCTCCAGTCCATCATGGCCTCTGAATCAAAGATAACTTTCTAGGTTTTTCACTTGCTGACAGGAGTTTAATGCCACTGCTTGTAATTTCTCTCTCTGAGCTTCAGCTTCTTGATTTCTAAAATACAATTAAAATACAGGCATCAATAGGCCCTAGGTCATCAGGAGAGACAGCAATGTAAAGCTGTGCATCATCAGCATAGCTAAGGAAATTTATGCCGCGCCTCCTGATGATGTTTCCAAGTAGGCAGCATGTAAAGGTTAAAAACTGTCTGACCTAAAACTGAGCCTTGGGGAACACCACAATCCATTTTATAGCTTTTAGGTGAGCATTCATTCACGCCCACATAAAATTCAGCAAGATAAGATTTCCCAACACATTAAAACAGCACCAGAGCGGCCAGACTGTGAAGTCTAACTAAAAGACTTGTGCTCTCTACTTAAGTCAAGTAGTACTAATACAGACTTTTTTCATATCCTTGGACCTCAGGTTGTTTACAACTTTGACCAGTGCAGTCTCAGTGCTGTGATTGGCCTGAAAAACCAGATTGGTAGTTTTCAAAAATATTGTGTGAGTTCATTAAATAATTTAACAGATTAAAAACTCTAAAATTTTAATTCAAAACAGCAGATTAGATACTGGTTTACAGTTATTAAGAAGAAAGACATCTAAAGTGTTTCTCCTCAGAGGATATTTAATTACATGTTGCAATTATAATGATTGAAAAATTACTTTTTCACCATATTGTGCAGCCCAAGTTTACAATATTAAGAACAACTTCATCTAAAAACCTATAAAGTGTTGGGAGAAAAAAAGGTTGTGGGAATGGGATGTGTTTCGATTGGATAATATCTTTTCCAGGCATCTCAGCATCAACCAGGACAAACTTCTTCACTGTTTCCTCACATAAAAACAAAGGTTACATGAATCTGTTATTTCTGAGGTGGACTGCAAATTCAGGGTTAATTAAACAATCAGTGGTTGAAAAGAGGATTTTTGGGTTATTCCGTTTGTAAGTTATCAATTTTTAGAACTATGCTCGTCTTGCATGTTTAATTGCCTTATTGTAGATAATCAGCAGTTCACGGAAAATGTGATAATTGATCATTAATTTATTCTTCATCTTCTTTCTGCTGTTCGACCATTTCTCGTTAATTGTTTAATTTGCTTTTTTCTCCAGGGAGGTGTCTCATAAGAGGTAATTTTATTCTGTTTTAGTGGGACTCAAGAGGAAGGTAAAAAAAATGTCACTAAAAGAAGGGAAGGAAGCAAATGTTGTCAGTGTCTTAAAACTGCAGAGATGCTGTTCTCTGTCCTGAACGCTGGTGGTAGTTGTGTGACTGCGACAGATGATTTGCTCCTTTGCATACTTAACCACACTTAGCACCAGTAATAAGTCCATTTGTTCTGGTTAACAGTGTTTTGGGGCAGGCACAAGTGTGACACACATGCAAACCACACCAACACAAACTAGAGCTACATCCTTTATTTGTTAATTATTTATTTGCTGTAATGATTACTGAGAGACCATTAAAAACGAATAAATAAATAATTTAAAAAAATGATGCATTGCAGTAATGAGTCTGAGAATCTAGGCTGGGTGCTTACTGTGCACACCTGCATGGTGGGCTAAAAGTGATAAAACACACAGGGCTGCATTCAATAACAACTAGGCTTCTAAACAGCTCGACTCTCTAAATTCAGAGGATACGGCCAGAATCATAATGGCTGATCTGGGATGCAGCTTTAAGTCTCTGCTTAAATGCACAAGCTCAAGGAGACTTTATCAAAGTGGGACAAGATTATTTGTGACTTTTGTTTGTATTTTCCATTAATATAGTGACAAATTGTTCATTGCAATGGACGACCAGATGCAAAGTCTCCAAGTTGATTTTAAGAGCTAAATTAATATAAATCAGTGGCTGCCTGGAAGATTGCCTATTGGCTCTGTCTTTACACCAGAGAAGAGAGGCATGTGCTTCCTTTGAACGCGGACTCTTATTGGATATTGTAGGCTGTGGACAGGACATGGAAGCTCCTATTGGCTTAAGTGAGGTGTCAATCAAAAGGTCAGCCTGCAGAGGCCATGTTGAGTCAAAGATATCGGCATGCAAACTCCAGACACGCACTGATGTAAATAAAGGATGACAACCTTCTTGATTAGATCGACTGAACCTTTGCCCATGAAACAGGAGCGTTTTTGTTGGAATATTATCGATCAATGAATTACTGGGAGTCTTTAATGGTGAGTTCACTTAATTTTGTAATTGTTTGGTTGCTAGACTGTGGTGCTGATTGTACCTGCTGTTGTGACTGTATCTCAAAATGGTTGGTGTCGTCTTTAATGGTATGTTGCATGATTATGCATGTTTACATAGTTTTGTACTTTGACAAATGAGTGGGAGAGTGAAAACATCTGCTGACTGGTTTGTGCAGTTTTTTGGTATTTATAGATGGAAACAGTGTGTTTTGGACTGAATTTTACTGTACTGGATTAACAGAATCTGTGCCAATGTAACAGGACCATTGTATTATCGATCAGTGGATCACTGAGTCTTCAGTGGTGAGTTGCCTCAATATGGTAATTGTTAGTTTCCTAAATTTGTGGCGCTGATAGCACCTGGTATTGTGATTGTATCTTGAAATGGTTGGCATTGACCAAAACACAAGAATCTAAGCTTTCCAATGGTATGTCACATGAGTATACAAGTATATATTATCAAGCTACATGGTACATAGTAGTTGGGTACTTTGACAAACAAGTGGGAGACTTGCCAGCTAGTTCCTGAAGTTTGTGGTGTTTTATGGATAGAAATAGTGTGTTTTGGACTGAATATGTTACTAGATTAGATCAACTGGACCTTTGCCAGTGTAGCAAGACAGTTTTTGTCTAAATATTATTGATTGGTAGGTTACTATGAGCCTTCAAATGTGTTTGTACTTTTGTTTGGTATGTTTGTTTGTGGCACTGATAGCACCTGGTGTTGCGACTGTATCTTGAAATGGTTGTCATTGATCAAAACACAAGAATCTCAGCTTTCTAACAGAATGTTTATGTTTAGCTACATGCATAGTGAGGGCAGAAGAGCTAGCAAGCTCAACCATGCATGGCAGGATCTTGTAAGCTCACGTAAGATTGTATATGCCTATGTGAGAGTAGTCTAAGTGAACGTTTATTTGTCTGGATAATTAGGTGTACTTCTGTGCTCACAACTTCAGAAAATTGTCTAAACATCTCATTAGTTTTCATTGTTTTTGAACATCATCTCCTGTCCTGTGATCCTATCATAAGTCATGCAGATAGTTTTCAGCTGACTGCGTGGCAGCAGTTACTTATGTATGAACAGGGGAGTAATATCATAACTATTTATAACCCCATTAGACACAGAGGATAGTTGCTCTAGGGAGGCTGCCACATTATTGCCACAGCTCCCCCTCTCCAGTCTCTATACAGTGTTTAAACCACAGCCTTTACATAACACAGCAGTGTGCGTGTGTATGTGTGTACCACAGCTAATGGGTTTAGTAAGGCGAGGGCGGGACAGAGGGGAGGGGAGAGGGGAGGATAAAGGGCAGGATATAAGGAGGAGGTTGGAAGAGGACCAGACAGAGCAGATGTGCGGGAATGGGAATGTGAGGACAGAGACGGAGGACGATGAGCGCCGGCTGGGCTGCCTGAAAGCATCTGCTGTGACAGCCTCAGCCACACTCGCAGCTTCGCGCTCACCCTCTCAGCTGAAGGTGATGTCTCGCCAAACGAATTTGGCAGATATCACTCATTTGATGTTTGTCCAACAACAGATGGATCACACATGGTGATTATTATTCGTAATCAGAGGTGGATAGTAGGATGAAGATAGGGAAGGAGAGGGAGGAAATGATGCAGGATATACACAATGGATAAATTTAGACGAGTGCTGCCTGTCCTCATCAGACGATCATAAGCATGGGTTTGTTTGTTCAAATGCTGATAGCAATCACGTTTATATTTTCCATGACGCGGACCTCTTGTGATCGTGCAGATGACGATTGTCCTTTCTCAGTAGTGAAGGTGACAGTGCTGTGATGTCGTTATAATGCAGCAAAATCCCCAAAGTCTGGGAGTTTAATGTAAGAGACTGCAGGTTGCATCCCACCTCCTGTCTACCTCCGAATACAACCCTGTCTCCTAGAAATTATACTGTGGAACAAGACCCAGACCAGTAAAACCTTAAAATCAATTAGAGCCAATGGAGTTAATGTGATGCCCTCTGTTATTAGCACCTGGATTATGTTCATAAGCAATGTGTTTCCTATACCTCGAGCGTGACAAGCAGGGATTTACTGATCCGATACTCTGTTGCCTAAACTATCATATAAATTCTTAATTATAACTTTGAATGACATGCTGCAAAGAGAGTTGTGTCATGGGAACAGTAGCTAGAATGTGAGTGAGACCTGTCAGCGGCACTGTCATCATGTCATCTGTGTGAGTTTAGGGACTCCCTACCAACTTAGACCCGGTTGGGTGGTTTTGCAGGATATAGCAGTGCACATTGGTGCACCGGCTGGGCGTAAAAAAAGTCTTAACTTTTACACCAGACTTAACTACATCTGACTTTTTCTGCCGTGACTGAAATTTACAGAGTGCCTCAAGCCTGACTGACAATGTGCGTCTATGTGAATACATGCAAATTGATGACTGTTGCCAAGCAATGCACTTCTACCCAAAGCGGTCTCCAGCTTATCCCGTCAAACCAACCTGAAGATAAAATGGAAAATTTGGATAACAACGCTAATCAGAAGAAAAGGGAGGTAAATTTTACAGATGGAGAAATCAGGAGGTTCATCAAATCGTATGCAGAGCATAAAGAAGTCCTCACGGCTAGATTAAATAACACAAACACAAACAGACAGAAACTTTAGGCGTGGAAGTCAATCACCGCAGCAATACATAATGATTGTGATGGAGGACTGTGGACAGTGGAAGACATCAGAAAAACGTGTAAAGAGCCAAACAAGCTCTTAAAATCCTTGGGGCCCACCGCCCCGCTCCAAGACCAGCTGGACATAATTTATATACATATACTTTATATATATATATACTTGAGCACTCTTTAGTTGTACGTTTCCAGTATAACGTAACTATGGTCAATTCAAACTTTATGAACAGTCACGTAAAGTCATTTGAAAATCTGCAGGAATGTGTAAATGCGATTGCAGTTTGAATTTACAATTGAAGTTAAGATAAAGATTAAACAAGTTTTCGGATTATGGTTTTGCCAGTTTATCCAAAAAGAGACGAGACGGCCAAATGTGAGCCACTGGATGTAACGCATCAGGTGAAATACCAAGTATTTAGGGAATTCTGTTATTTTATGTTGGTAGAATATTTGTTCACAGTTTGAGCAATGCTTTTTACTTGTCCAGGTGCATCCATACAGCTGTATTACTACCAGTTTAGTTGTTTAAAAGGGGGGGGAAAGACACTATTGGATTGGTATTGGTATTGGCATGTACTCAATGTTGCTATAAGTGGTATTGGGCCAACCCTAGGACAAAGTAGAGGACTCTGACGCAGGAGACCAAGGTGTGGTGGTTAGGTTTAGGCAATAAAAGCACTTTAGTGAAGGTTAGGGAAAAACTGTGGTTTTCTGTTCATGTCGATAAAATAAACACGTCCTGTCTATGCTTCAGGTCACTGTTAACTTAATCAATTTTGAACCAAGACCACAATTTTACCCCACGAAAATCATGCTTTATTTGATATGAGTGGACTTTGTTGGGAAAACAAATGAAAAACAGTCAATTCATCAACATTAAGTGCTTATGCCTTCTTTTGCCTTTTGAGTATGAGGAGCTGCAGCAGGTAACTCACAGCTGAAGATAGAAAAGTGAGCTCCGACAAGGTCGAAGTGTGAAAAGTACAAGCAAGAGTGCATATAAAGACACACACAAAGAGGGGAGGGGGTGTTGGAGACGGTGCCAGACAGGACCCAGATGTCACGCTAAAATGACAACTCCCACCTAACCTGCTACATGCCCAGACATCTTTCTCCTTCACACGTTCTCCTCCTCCTGCCTCCTTGATGCACACGCACACACACACACACACACACACACACACACACACACACACACACACACACACACACACACGTTGTTTTTTCATCTTGGACTCACACCAGATCATAAATACACACTCCTCTCACCACCTTGATATCCACTTTTATTGGCCTTCTATTTCAGATCTATTTCAGATGTGCACAGCGGCTGCAGAGTTGTGTTTTATGGCCTATACAAGTGCTTAACTGTCAGCACTGCGTGTTGCCTGTTTCTCCAGATGTGCACATTTATGTTTCATTACTAACTAGTGATAGATTGATGGTAGGTTAGTGCTCCTGTGCATTTTTTCTGAGTGGAAACGCGATTGTGCGGTGTGACTATAAACGCTTCAAAGCTCCAAATCATTACACCAATGTGGACCTGCTGTTGCAAAGCGCTGCTCCTGTCTATCAAGTATGCTTGTGCTGAAAAAGCAAGAATATAGTGATGTGGCTGCTTCTCCCTACCTTAGGTTAGCAATTTTTGTTCATCTGCACACTCCACTGATTTGACAATTCAGTCTGATATCAGACAATGTTTTCAGAACAGTTTTTTTTTGTCAAATTAAATCCCAGAGTCCTGACAAATGAATCCCTTCACTGACATATGATGTTCCAGATGTATTCATTTGAATTTTGAAATGATTTCAAACTTTGTTGTTAAAAGTGTTGCTGCACCCACCGCATCTCCACCCACCGCATCATTTGGAAAAAAGAGGGCAAGGGGCTGAAGAGGAGGGGGGGCGGGGCAGGACAACCACTGCAGGGAGTGTGGCTACGACAGTGACCAGAGACCCTGATCATTGCCTAGTGTAGCAGCACTAACAGCTAGTAGTCAGAGTTAAACAGCCACGGGCAGCTGCTGTTAGACTCTCCGTGTCCACAGAGAAACCATGGAAACAGAAACGCTGGAAACACAGAGAGTCTGCTGGAGCTTTGACAGTCACTACAAGCACATTTGTGGCCATTTTTTTGAAAAAGTTTCCGTGTTGTACCTGTGGTACGTGTACCAAGCTAATTCCAGCAGCTCAGAGAGGCTGAGAGGCTCTGGGGTGTGTGTGTGTGTGTTGTCAGTACACAGCAGTAGCCCTGCTGTTTAACATGGGGTCATCAGCAAGAGAAAGACTGCAGTCCAGTGGTGCTTCTACAGCTGTGAAAAGCACCAAGCTTAAAAAATACTAAGTAGAGTGTTTGTTCACAGTAGTTGACTGCTATTTTTTTGCAGACTCTCACTCAAGACCTGAGGCTGGGAGAGGTGGACCACCAAACTCTGATTAGAGGGCGCACCCGCTTTTGATAAATTTCATGGCGTAGAGGACCCCCAAATGATCGAGCCTATCTAAACAATGGCTTTGTAAGGACCAGGATGATTTAAAACAGTCGATGCTGTTATTCTATGTCAGTATGTAATAGTAATAATGATATGAAAAAAGAACAGTACATGCTGATTTTAAATGCCATTTTTCACAGATTCATTAAGAAATTTCACTGTTGGCACCAGCATTGATGTGTTTCATCACAGAACAGTGATATAAATTAGTTTGCAGCTCAAGAGGCATGTGTGCATTATATGTTTAACACTATTAAATGTTTTAAAGTGAATATCTGGTTGGTGAAAATTGCATTTTCTTACCACTAATTGAAGTAGCAGGAGCTGGAAATTTCCACCATTTAATTCATTACTTTCATCAAACTATTTTATACTGTTAATCCATTAATTTGGTTATCCATGTAAACTATTTACTATTTTTAGCTATTTTGCAGAACATAATGTCATAGTAACCTTCTGGATATAAAATGTCATCACTTCATCATTTTACCTATTTGACATTTCAGTAAAATCTTGACATAATTAGCCCATGAATTCTTGAGTTATGGCCCAAAATGTGTGTGGGGTCACTTGACATTTGACGTCCAAATTCTAATCAGTTCATCCTTGAGTCCGAGTGGACGTTTTTGCAGAGTTTGAAGAAATTCCCTGAGGTATCACATTCTCGAGAATGGGACAGACGACTGCTGGTGCTGTGACACAAAAAAGTATGTTTTTCATGTGTGTTTTTTTAAATGAAATTGTAATTTCTATGTTTTTAAATCAGTAGAACCTCTGCACAGTCTTTGTATGTACCACCTGTCAACAGCAGAAGAGAAATTAGAAATGCCTCCTCTGTTCGCCATCTGGAATTCAGAGTTTGTAATTATGTGCTGGGTCATTTAGCACCGAGGGCAGAATGTTAATACAGGCGAGGCTTGTGCGTGCACAAACAAGCACAAACGGTACATACGGCGAGCTTTTTGTAGAGCTCTGTCCTCCTGACGTCAGGTTATCTCTCTCGAGGAGCTGGATAGGCTGTGTTAATTAGCCTTTCTTGACATATGTATTCAGATCTGTCTCTCTCTCTCTCTCTCTCACTCTCAGTCCCACTCTCTCTTCACACTTACGCCATCACCTTATACATCTCTTATGCCACCTTCTATTTAATTCATAAAGCTCAATGGTGCTCCATTTTAATGCACAGTAAGTCTGTTGGATTGCACCACGAGCTGCAATGGGACTGTTTGAAACTTCCTATCTTGGTCCAGACAGATGAGTTTGACGTATCTGTAGAGAAATCAGAATATGTTCTTGGGATCGTGCAGATACTGTAGCATGACCTTGACATTCACAGGATTTTCCCAAGCTAATTAGCCTTGTAAAACTGGCTCAATTATCATCGTAGTGGTTAATGGCCTGAGTTACTTATATTATAGCATTATCTTGCTTTATTGCAGATGTTTTAGATAGATCATGATAATTGCAAACATCTCTGTGCTCATTTATGTTACGTTTTGATAAATAATTTGCATTGTTTTTAGGACGCTAATTGACATCTTGCATTTATTTAATGTTTCCTCTGTAGAAACAACATACATAACACTTAATGGAAAGAAGAGGACTATCTGCATTGGTTCATTAAACTACCCGTGTTCTTACCAGACACGCTGTAGTAGCTGCCAGTCAGTGTATGGGGAAAATTTATTGTCTAGAAGTGACACTTCAAAACAGCTATTGTTAGCTAACACTTTAGGTAACACTATTGTTAGCTACTGTTAGCTAACACTATAGCTATACTGCTACAACTGTTTGTGAACACTACTGTTAGTTAGTTAGTAAGTTAGCTGCTACTACTGCTGGAAAAGTGACAGTTAGCTAAACAGTTATCCTCTTTAAGATTTTGGGGAGCAATGATGCTTGTAAAATACACTTTCCCCCTCTTCATTCAGAATAGAAACAATGACTGAAGAACTGTTCTGTAATGGCTTTTTTCCTAGCCCTACTCATCATGGTTAACAAGAAGTTAAGATATGATCTGAAAATTAGGACGTTTCTGAAATACAGCCCTTGGTGTCAAATATTGTTAGTTAACCATATAGCTAACACTACTGTTAGCAAACACCACCGTTAGCTACTGTTAGCAAACACTACTATAGGTGGAAAAGTGAAAATTAGGACGGTTTAAAATTTATCCTAAAGTTAGGAGAGATTATTTTAAGATTATGGGAAGTTAAGATGCTTGTGGAATACACTTAATTTCTCTCTTAATTTAGGAATAGGAACATTGACTCAGGAACTACTTATGTGTAACTTTTCCTAAATCATGTCCTGACCCTAATTACCATGGTTACCAAACAGTTGAAGTTTCTGTAATATCTTCCTCTGATGTCTAATCAATGCTTTATTCACCTCACTAGAATATGTGAAGGCAAAAAAAAAGTGAATTAAGGATACGTCTAACCCAGTCGTATGAAACGGAAAAGTCATGCATACAAAAACAGAAATCTACTGAATCTGTCATTAATGTCACACCTGCTCACATCCTCCCGTCTCTCTCTTTTTTGCCCGTTCCCCGCTGAAACTTCGGTATCAGCTCCCCTGTGTGATGGCGGCGTCCTTGACACACACTCCCCTGCTATAATGGAGTCATTGTCATTCCACACACACTCGAGGTGGAAACTTTATCAAGTGGTCTCTCTCAACCTTTTCTGCCTCCTCTACCTTTTTGTGTCTCTTTTTCTCTTGCTTCTGCACTCCATTTCTATCACACACCGTTCTGTCTTTTCATACTTGTGCAGGATGGTGTACACACACACACACACACACACACACACACACACACACAAAACTTCTGACTTTTCCTCTCTTTAATTTACTTTTTCTCCCTGCCTTTCTCGGTGCGTACACCACCTGCTGCACGTCAAACACACTCTCCACGCATTACATTACCCAACTGCGCATGCATATGTGTGAGCTTTTAGTCCGCATGATCAAGCAATACCCAAGTTTTAGCCCAAAGCAAACAGCCCTGTTTAAGATGCAAAGGATACAACAGCGCAGGTATTAGAGGGAGGATATGAACTGGTGGAACTAATAAGCCTCAAGCTCGATTACGTTTTTTTTTTTTTTTTTTTTGCTCACCCTGCCTCATTCGGTCGCTCTCTTCCCTTGTAGCCAATTTATTAAAAGTCAGCTTATCTTTCAAGGTGTTTGATCGGGGGAATGAGAAGAGGTGGGGAGGGATTGCAAATAGACAGAAAAGGCTATGAAACCTGTCACTTTATGAAAATATCTCCAAAGAGTCACAGAACCTTGGAATCAAACTGGCAGCTTTCATTAAACAGTCATTACTGATGTGTACAGTCCTCAACTCCCCTCATAAGATATGTATAAAAAAAAAACTGCTGAGTGTTTCAAATACAATCTGAGCAAACAGATAAATGCTACTGCCAATCTATGTCTGACACTCGAGCTACGGTTCAGACTGACACTATCAAAGAGGACATGTTTGAGAAAGTAATTGTGCAGAGGATGGTAAATACAGAGGAGGGAATGTGAGTGATCGTTCAGGGTCTTTGAACATAGACTCGCTAAATCTAACCGAGGCTGGAAAAGAATTTTCGTGAAAGTAGTGCCATTATTGTCCTCTGAAACTTATAAGGTAGCATGAGTCATGAATAATTCAAGTCCCTTTTACAACCAAACTCAGATGGCTTGCCACAGTTGATCAGCCTTGTTTCTATAATAGTTGGAGGACAGTTTACTTACTCGTAACTCCCAAAAAGTTCTTTTTTTTCCTTCCAATCCCCGTCCTTTTCAAGGAAAAGGCACCGAGCCGTAGACGGCTGACTCAAAATTTCAAGGCAGCAGACTTGGATCCCGACTCAGACTCTTTATGTTTTGAAATAAACTTTTAAATGTTTCACTGACCTATAATCTTTAGTCGAGATGATTTACTATTGTTCTTTAGATAAACTTAAATCTTTCAGTTTTAGAAACTCAAAAAATTGGACTCCAAAATGTAAACATCATTCACTTTAACATAAATTGTTTAAATACAATTTTTTGGGGGGTTCTAGGACTCAAAGATTTAAGTTTATCTAAAGAAGAAAAGTAACTTGTCTCAACAAAAGATTAGTAGTTAGTAAAAATCAAGAGTTTGAGTTCAGCTTTAACTTAAAAGATCTATTACTGGACTCAAAATTTGAAATTTTGAGTTGTCTCAACTTTTTCATTGACCTACAATAATGATAAATGAAAATTAAAATGTTAAATAACTTATGTCAGTTCTAAAGACACAGGGAGCCAGAGGGGCTAAAGAGCCACATGTGGCTCCAGAGCTGCAGGTTGTCCTCCTGTGCCTCAGGTCCATTATTCACCTGAGTCCTCGTCCAGCACCACTCCAGTCTGTTCCCCTGCCCAGTTTCAACCTGCTGCTCTGCTCCACCATGACATCCTGCTCCAGTCCTTTAAACCTCGCTCCTCTTTTATGAATAAATCCACTCTGAACTGCTGAAAAGCCTCGTCCAGCTCCTCATTTTGTGTCTAGTAAAAACAAAAAGCTGAACTGTATTACTAAATCCTGACCTAAACTTGAACCTACCCTTTGTGTATTTACTGCATTTTCTTAAGTTAAGCTGTTCGCAAACCTTAATATTCAACAAGTCCTTCAAACTGAGCTGCTAAATATGTTGTTTTTCCATGCCACTATCACTCCTGAACATTAAATCTCTTATGTGAACAGTCTGTTACTGAAATGTTGCTGACTGTGTGAGAATGACACATTTCAGTCATGTGAGCGTGCTAATTTTTCTCTTTGCTCTTCAGATTTGTTCATGTTAGACTTTAATTTTATTTCTTTTATTTTCTGTATTTTGTATATTTTTACCCTGGTGATCATTCCCCCCCTGCATGCACAGCTCCTTCCTGCTCCTCTTGTTTTCAGTGTCACGCTCCTGCATTGAGCCAAAGTTAATCGGCTTTATTGTGCACTTTTGTTGCGCCGCAGCGCTCGGCAGTGAGCAAAAAAGATAATGTGTGTTCATAAGCTCCAATCTTCTAAATTTGTATGAGATGGCTTAATTGGGGGAATATCTTAACAAAATCTTGTAGTGGTTTTGCACCCAAGGGAACACAGAGTATTCTGCGTCACTGCGAGATATTTTAGAAAGCTGGAAAGCTTCTGCAGAAACGGTTGAGGTGGCAGGGACCAAAAAAAAAAAGAAAAGAAAAACCCAGCTTGGATTGAAATGTTAACAAATTTTTCATTCCAGTTCCCAAGGTGCCGGTTCACACAGTGCTGAAGGAACTTTTAATTACATTCACGACTCGCAGCAGAATGACTAATGAGAATTTTTAGGCTTTGTGGATCGTTGCCATTATTTTTTGAATCCACCCCTCATGTATTCCAAGTAATTGCAGCTACTCCATCAGTGGCTAAGCTCAACTTGTAATATATGTGTGTGTGAGTTTATTTGAATATGTGGGGTGTTTAGGTCCTTTAGGGTACGCTGCGGGTGAAAAGCTAAAAGAGGAAGAATTCAGCGTTGAACAAATAGTCAGGGCTGTTTTGAGGGGTAAACCAACCTAAAGTCAGCTCCCACATTAGATTTTACTCCGCCTTTATATCTTGAAATATTAACAAACGTGTATATATATAATATGATTTTTTTAGTGTTTGTCTGAATATGTAATTGATCATTTGAATTATGATAACTAGCTGGAGGTCAAGCTTTCAGTTTCTACTACAAAACTGAGTGAGTTTTACACACATCTCAAGGATTTGTAGGCTGGGTTGCACCAAGGATTAATTTTTAAATTACGTTCCAATAAACTTTTAAACTAGCTTAAAATTAAACCCCTCTTTAAAGTTTAGTTTTTATTCTAATCAAGTATTTTAAACACTTTAAAAGGTTTTGAGATGGACTATGAAAAATAAAGTTGCTGCATTAATTTGGCCAAAAAGTTTTTGTTAAAGGCGGAGAAATTGGGGCTTCTCTGCTGAGCCATAGGCTAACTAGGCTAACTAAGTTTTTAGCTAGCTGACAAATAATGTAACTTTTTGTTAACTTTTTAGCTAACATTAGCTAAAAATATAATGTTTTGCTAAGGAATACAGAGCGATCACCTGTTTCCCCCGGCCTTTACTTGGTCCCGCTTAACAGCACTTTAATTAATTTTTTTATTTAGCCAATTTATATTAATTTTGGTAAGCAAGCATCTCCATTGATAAAACTTAATTTCAGTTAAATCAATCAACTTGAACTTTACTTTACAGACAGCTGTTTTAAATTGTGCACCGAGCTCTCTTAAACCTTTTGCTAAACTCTGAATAGCACTAATCTTATATTAAATTCATCTTTGCTGGTGCAAACCAGTCTTGGCGTCTCTCTCAACATATCAACACAACAGATTCAGACAGTTCTGGCCCCCCCATGCGCTGCTGTCGCCATGGCAACTCTTTTTTCCTATCTTTGGCTGCCATGTAGCCACCTTGCACCTGTCTGGAGCGCGTCTTGGGGAAGGTCTTATCTGGTTTTGACTTTGTCACTCTTCACTAGGCAGCGGGGGGGGGGGGGGGGGGGGGGGGGGGGGGGGGGGGGGGGGGGGGCTGAATTCACAATGACTGAAAAGCTGCAACCAGCAAACACAAACAAGCTTTTCAAGACAGACATGTTTTTCTTCTGCTGACAATTTGTGAAGCCACGGAGGAAAATGCAGTGGGAGTTGGTTAGAGGAAGGAATACAAACCTGTACCAGGTTTTACACCTGGGTTCCTGGCATAAAAGACACACTTTAAGATCGGCACATCACACCTGACAAAAATGTCAGATATATTGTATCATCAAGTTCTTATATTGCTGCAATAGTTTGGAGATGCTCATCACTTTTTTGACATTTTTAAAGTTCCCATGCAGTCAAAATAAATGTCTAAGTTTTTATCACATAAGTATTACGCTATATAACACCTATGCTGATATCTGGACCAGCAATGACAAAAAAATTGTTTTGTAGGTATTCTCTGCTCTTTTAAATGATGTCAGAGTTTGTCTTTTCCTATAAAACAATTAAAACCTGCTGACTCATCCTGCGCTCGGGTGTATAGTGAGCACAGCCTCCAAGACTGATGGGGAATAGAGTACAGAGGTGGTTTAAAGAGCATCCAGAGGAAAAGACAGCTTTTCTTATCACTAAAGTAATTTAGCTAACTGCCTGAGCCCTGTACAGTAGGCCTACACCTCATACTGTAACCCCATTCCCTGTTGTCAAACTGCCCTCTGTTAGTCTCAGAGGCCGTTTTGGTCCTGGACTGGCCGTGTTCATTGGGAGCTCTCATTTTCGGCAGAGTCAGATAAAAGGGCCGCTCTCCTTCCTACATCCATGGACCACTTTAGCTGCATGGCGGGGAGTGTAATGCCCATTCAGCGCAATTGGCTACTGCAAATGCTAATCAATGTCTGCAACAAGTCCCTCTCTAGCTGCGTAGTTGTAGAAGAAAAATGTAAACAGTCAGCACTCCACTAACTGTTTCGTGGGAGCTTTAAGGAGTGTGCACGGAGCTGTAGGAAAGAGTGATAATTTGCATTTAAAGAGTTTGTTCTTTTCTTAGTCATTTCAAAACCAAAACCACAAGGACAAAGTATATGGGATGGATTAAACAATGTGTTTCCCTACTCTAACATTAGCTGCAATTGCTAGCATGTCCAGTTCGCATGTCCAGCTAACAAAATTACCTGCATTACATCATTCATTAGCTAACTAGTTAGCTAGCTTTGTCATGGTCAAGCTATACTTCCCTCTACTTCCTTATGTCTTCTAGTTATTTACCCTGCCTTGTGTTTCTTGATTATCCCCGTTTGTCATCTCTGTGTGTGTATCTCTGTCTGGGCTCCACCTCTCTCCAGCTGCCTGATCACCTGCACACCTGTGAATCATCAACTAATCAAGCCTCTGAAGCATAAAGCCCCTTCGCTCTTCAGCAGATCTCTCTGTTTGGCAATGTGGTACTGATGCTAGGGTCTAAACTGAAGCTTGTGATTCATTCTGCATGTTTTTTTTGGCTTCTGTCTGACTCTGTTTTTGTCCCATGTCCGTTCCCTGCTGGTGATCACCGTCTGCCTACTACGCTCAATGTCTTATCTGTTTTCCTGCCGCCTGCCGAGCTCACGCTCCCTGCGCTGCTCTGCTGTGAACTCAGACCAAGATCTACATCCACATCTCTGGCTGAATAAATAAATTCACCTTTTTTTAAAATGACCACTTGTCCATGTTCTCTATTTGGGTCCTTGAGTAAAAAATAACACAGTAGTTTAGCCAGTTGTGGACAAGTTATGTTAAAAGGCGTCTACCTCCGCCTAAAATCAAGAAATAAATTAAATATTGACACTATTTATCATAAAGTACATTTGTAATAAATGAAATGCTTGACAGACGTAGCATCAAGGGGCAGTGGGCTGACTATCATTTCCACAAGAGTATATCTGTCTTACTGTCATCTCCACCAGGTACTCACTCTTCCTTCATTTCTCCTTTAAAAATCAGGCTTCATACACTCCCTCTTTCTCTCTCTGTTCCTGCTCTGATTTATGTTTCTGAGAAGAAAGAAGGCACCTCAGATCTGGCTTGGGACTCGGGCTTCGTTCTGTTTGTTCTTGGAGCACAACGGGGACCTGTGAGGAAAAGTGCTTTTCTTTGCTCTTTGAGTCCAGAGGGCCCCATCAAACTTCACTTAGAGGAGGGGTGGAGGTGCAAACTGTTCCATAAATCTCACTGTACATACAGTAGCCTCTTCCATCCTTTCCACAAAAACCACTGTACTTTCTTTTTTAACTGAACAATATAAATGTTGATTGGAATATATATTATTAATTTAGATCTGTATAAGCAGAATTAATGAATTTAACACCTTACGAGAACAGGTGCATTGCTGGACACTGATGAAATAAAATGACACGAATACGAAGTATATCGGATGTGTGCTGCCAACAAGAAGCTTCAAATGCCGTCGTAAGTGGAGAAGTTCTAAATGCAAAATAAATTTCAAAAATTGTGCTTAATCCTGCAGCCTAATGCGCATGCACGAGTACTTCGGCATATTGGATACAGCTTTGATTACTCTGGGAAGATGTAGTGGACACTGGTGGATTCAAGGGGGGACAGGAGGGGTGAAAAAGTTTTTGTGCTAGTCGAGCTAATGCTAGCTGCTCAGAGAGGCTGCTCTTCTGCTGTGTGTGTGTGTGTCTGTTTGTGTTGGAGTACCCAGAGATGCAGCCCGGCTGTCAAAGGTGGCAAAATTAAAAAGGACTAAGTAGAGGATTATCAAAAACTACTCTCAACTACTGTGAATGATTAATGTCGATCCTCATGTATTTGAAAAGACTCCTATTCAAGAGCAGCGGCAGGGAATAAATTAAGAAATTAGTAGCATAATTTAGCTTAAGAATGTCTAAGTGTGCTGTACCTCTTTAAAGGTCTTTTCAGAGGAAAAGTGCTCACTGGGATAGGCTATTATTTGCACTTTGAAGGGGATGGAAAAAAAAAATCACCGTTGCAAATCCCAGTATGGTCTGAATGTGAACGATCAATCAAATAGTTAGCGAAAAAATGTTCTCTTTTGAATCTATTCTGAACCTTTTTTTTTACAGTGATCATACAGTAGTTGTTCCCGACTGCAGTGAGACTCCCTGATTGGATTTAACATCCAATCATATGAGTGAGTGTTTGTGTGTTTGAATAATTTTGGAAGTCTGTCCTGGCTTACTGTGCGACCTTTATATTTTTGGAAAGAAGGAAGATGGTAGAAGCTTATTTCACTCCACTTCCTAAAAGAAAAATAAATGACCAGACTTAAAAAATGTTCTGTTCAGATCTCTTTGGTATCAATCATTTTGTTTCACTGCAGTTAAGTGTGGCAAACCAGTCAGAACTGATTCGGCAGCGATAACACAAAACTCAGCCTGATTTAAAATTTAATTAGAATCATCTGGGCACAAAAGAATGAACATGCAGTGGCTACTCACACATTGAAGAGGTTGAGGCCGATGCGGTAGAGGCGTTTTCTCATGACGTCAGTGGACAGCGTGGGTGATTTACAGCTGGCGGGGTTCTCACAGTGGTAGCGTGGCAGGCTGAGGATCATGGCCTGCAGTGCTTCCTTGGACGAGGCTTCAGATGTGGAGCGCGCCTCCGTCGACGTGCTGCTGCTGCTCATCTGCTCCGAGCTGTTGTCTGCCGTCTCGGAGCCACATCTCTTCACCTCCAGCGGCTCCACCACGGGCGAGCTCTCCACCAGCACAGCCTCTTGCGCTGGTGGAGGAGGGGCGTAAGCGGGTTCTGTGGGTGGCGGCACTGCCACCACAACCTCCTCTGGGGTTTGAGGGGCAGCCATCTTATCCAGAGGGGTTAGGGGAGGTTGTTCCTCCTCCCCGAGCTCTTCTTCACTCGGGGGAGGAGCAGGGAATTCAACATCCTGCTCGTCTCCTCCAGTATCTGATTCTGGAGGCGGTGGGGGTTCTTGTGGGGGCGGTGGGGGATCTATGGGTTCAGCTGGGACCTCTGCAGGAGGAGGAGGAGGTTCGTGTGAGGGGACAGAGGGAATAGAGGCAGGAGTGGAGTTTGTTGTTGTGGGAGTGGTTGAAGCGGTGGTGTAGGCTCCTTCTTGTTGGATGCAGCTGCCGAGGTTGACAGAGGTGGATGATTCCATGACGGAGGATGAAACACGGATGTTCTGGCTGTCAATCTGCACCGTCACATCCCGGAACGCCATCATCAGCTTGCTTGCGCTCCTCGACAGGTCACTTGGGTCCACCGGACCTTGAGAAATCGTTGACTCTCCCACACCGCCTCCTATTCCTCCACCTCCTACTCCTGCTGCTGCCGCTGCTGCTGCAGCTGCACTGAAGGAGTCGGCACTGAACTGGTACGTGCCGCCTTCTTGCAGTGAAGCCATGGTCTTCAGGCTCCAGTTGCTGAGGGCATCGTCTATGGACTTTGCCAGTGACTGGACCTGTTCAGTGAATGAGTCTTCCAGGTCGGTCAGGGTGCCGCCAACCGTGGCGGGCAGAGATGGTGAGCGCACCAACGGGATGCCGGCCAAGTTGCAGCCTTCTGCCAGGGCCCGTTCAGCAGAGAAACCTTCCGTGTTCTGCACACGGACCTTGCGTAGGGAGATGCGCCGAGGTAGACGACTCTCAAGCAGCGAGTTGCGGATCTTCTCGAAGTTCTTGCTGAGCTGGTACTGGCGGAAGGCAGTCTGGATCTTGCAGGCAGCACGGCGGGAGATGAGGTGGCCACCGTATTTGAGCTCTAACATTTCGATCTAAAAAATAGAAGAAAGAAGAAGCATACAGAGAGAAAAAATATGAATTGCTGGAATTTCTGTACATCATCAAATCAATTCATAACATCATCTGCAATTACTGTTATGACTCAATCATATAGGCCTATGACAGTTATGGCTGCATATTGCTGAGACATTACGGAAGAAACAAAAAATACAAACACATGGGTAAGAAAATACACTGCTAAGGTCAATAAGTCATCTTCACTTGTAACTCCCATAATCCCCTGTACAACAAAGGCTTATTCTTGCTGCATAGACTGTATATTAAATAATGGACAGACAGGTCTGAAAAGTGAAGCCAATGCAGAAGTGTCTTAAACCTGCATTCTTTTAAATGGCCAGCAGGGGGCGACTCACTGGTTGCAAAAACAAGTCAGATTTTATGCAAGCTTATGAGAAAATGACCCTTCTCATTTGATTTATTACCTCATAGAAAAAGATTCCTAAAGAGTTAATGTCCTCAATCGCTAGTTTCAAGTCTTCTTTAATGAAGCACAATCTTCAATCTGTAAATTATGTTATAATTAGAGTTAAATAGATGATAAAGCTTGTAGGCTTTAGGGCAAGGCTACCTTGTGATTGACAGGTCATTCTCAGTGAGTCCCTCCAGCATAATGCACCAGCATCACAAAAGTCAGATCTACTAGACAGTGTTGATCAAATGTGGATCAATATTCTGTTACTACATAGCCTATTTCTTGCCTTAAATGTTTCCAGGGGCATATTCTAGTGTACTGTTAAGATGTAAGACGAGAAACCTCCTGCTGAACAGACAAGCAAAAATCAAGTGCTGCCTGAGTCCCAGTATTTCGCACTAGACCTACAGAAGCGTGGCAAAATTTGGGTTCTGAGTCAAACCGTTCGGTGAGAGAGAGCATGCGTTTTACTTGACTAACAACGAGGAAAGTCCTTTGATTGCAAACATTGTGTTCTTCGTTATGGTTGAGCGTCAATTCGAGCTTCTACTGGCTTCTAAAAGCCCAATGTAAAAGCCCAAATATTAACATTCAGAAGGAAATGTCTAGTAAAGTGTTCCTGTAGTCCAAAAAGATTTGTTTTTTCCACCTGTTGAATGTAAGTTACTCTCTTTTAGCTCCATCTTTGGTCTCTACCGACTCCTGAGGGAACTGTCTCGCTTTTTAGCTGCTAAATGCTGCAATATGTTCAATAGCTGCTCACTAACTGTGTCTGTCTGCTGTTTGGTTCAGAGCAGGCTGTAATTGCTATAGCTTTTGTACTGAAAACAGCTGCATGTTGCAACCAAACCACCATTACCACCTGCTGAATGGACAGGCCAAAACCAAGCACTGCCCAACCACCAGTTGTCAGGCTGTGGTTGCAAAAAAAAACAAAACAAAAAACAAGCTGGCAAACCTCATAATACCAAACTCATGGCTTCAAAATAATTGTCCACAAACCAATGGGTGACGTCACAGTTGGTGCATGCCTGATTTGCACATTTTTAATATTCTCTTGCCTGTCACTGTGGTGAATTGAAGATGAATATGGTGTATGAGTTGAATAGCAGTGTGAAAAACCAGGTGGTATGTGGGTGGAAAACGGATGAGCTCGACATTAAAAGAGGAATGGGATAATTGTAGGGGGAAAAGAAAAATAAATGAAAATCCCAGGAGATGAAAAGTCCCATTTTTGGAAGGAAGAGGCAAAATTCAAATATTAAAGTGCTCCAGATTCCAATAATAACGCCCTCAGATGGTTCAGTAACTCTATTTTGGACCCTGGCTTTGTAATGTGTGTACTGAGACTATATACAGTTTGGTCAAAGCCACCATTTGAAAAAGAAAACACAGTAAAGGCTGACTCATGGCATTTGGACAAACTGTTCATTTCCTCAGCAAATAGAACTCATAATCTCTGCGAATTCCACAGAGAGGTCCTCCACGCAACTTTAAATTGTCTGAAACTGAACAAGCCATTAATCTTGCCTGTGAAAAATTGCTCAAATGCTGTGGGAAATAGATAGAGATGTAATATAGCCCTCCTCATCTGGCAGCAGCTCAAACACTAGATGAGACCTCTTTGAGTTTCCCAGAACAATCAGGGTGTGGGTATCTTTGGAAGTGCCCAGAAAGAGCTCTTATCTTCTCGAGTCACTCTGAAATCCTTTTCATTCAGACTAAATCAATGAATATAATTCTGTTTCTGTTCTAACTTTATCAAGGGCATGAGTGTGGAGGAGGAGGAGGAGGAGGAGGAGGAGGAGGATTCTGCTTTGAAAGAATAGCAGTGTCATATTTCTACATGAAGAAATGTACACGTTCTAAATATACTGCATAGAACGCTCATGTTAAAAATAGCATGGCATTTAATTCTAGACTCTTAGAAATAAAGGTGCTGCCTAGAACCACAAAATGTTCTTTGCCTTGTCCCCATGGGAGAGCCATTGTTGGTTATGGGTAGAAACTTTTTATACAGGTTCCACTTTCCGAGAGTTCTATCTAGAACCCAACACACTACCCAGAATCCCCCATGAGAGGTTCTAAAGAAGAACCCTTCTATGGTTCAGTGGTTCAGAGTCCTCTTTGGGGATTCTATCCAAAACCTTCCCACCCTCTAAGGGCGTTAGCAAGAATCTGCCCATGGTTTTCTACCGCAAACCCATTTATATTCCAAGGGTTGTTATCTAGGACCCACCAAGGGTGTTCTCTCGGGTAAGGGTTTCGTCATGAGCCCACCCAAGCGGTTCCACCGAGGACATCTTTATGTTCCAAGAGTTTTATCCTGAAACCCTAATGGTTTCTATCAACACTGGTGGAAATAAGGGCTGGTTCACTTGATGGCGCCAAAGTTCCAATGCTTTTGAATGGAACCCGTTGAAGAACCAGGGCTCATTTTGTGGGAAAGGGCCTCCAGAGGGCTCTACTGAGAACCCTTTTAATATCATGGTACAAAGAACCCTTGACAAGACAAGAGTTCTTGAAGGATTTCAACAATCCTTGGAGAAGTCCTCTCTTTTTCCTTTTCTCTCTTTTCTAAGAACCCTTTCTTTAAAAAAAAGGTTCTTCAGAAGCAGATAGTTCTAGGTAGAACCTCAGCCCTTCAGAAGAACCCTTTTAGAACCCTTATTTCTAAGAGTGTGGGAGCTAGAAATCCTTGCTGCTCTCTCCCTCTGTGGATTCTTGTATCAGGGTGATGTGTACATGAGGATTAATTCGGTCCAAGTCAAAGATCTCTCCTGTTCAAATTCAAATTCAATCGGACGAATGGTGGCCACGAAGGATCAAAATGTGACTTTTAGCCGTTAATCTCCTTTCACTTTAGTCCCGGTCAAAGTCACCCAACCACCTCGCACGGTCTCCTGATATGCTGCACTGCCTCGAGGGTTTGCAATTTGTGATAAGTGGTTAGTTCAACAAGATGCAGCCTCGGCCGTTGTCACTGGAGGGATGGAATCACATACAAAGCTCTTTAGAAAAGTGGAATGACACTGAAAATCCATCTTATCTACTCCATTTACATTTCACTGCAGAGACTCTGTGAGCAAAGTGAGACGTACTCGGAATATTAAGGTGGTTTTCTGAATAGGATGCTGGGTTGGAGCTCTACTGTATCTGCTGATGGCGGCTTCTCAGTCGCTGTCAACTCCTGCAGACCGGTCGAACTCGGGCTGAATATTCATCACTTTTTAATCTGAATTGTTCTGTGACTGCGCCGTGTGCACTCCTGAAATGACGAGGTTGGCCTTATCGCCACGACTGCACTCCAGAATAGACCTTGTGTGGCTTTTTTTTTTTTAAAGTCAGACGCAGAGGTAATATGATTGACCTCATTACTCAGAAAGGTGTCCCTCATCAAAACAAATTCGGCGAAGAGTTCCACTGCAGAGGTGCCCTTGAGTGTGAGAAAGGGCCGTCAGTGTGGCTGCGTTTGATTAAATGTGGCAGTCGAGCTTGTTTGTTTTGCCTTCTGCGTAAGCCGGGTCGGGGATGATGAATAAAGCATTTGGGTCACGTTGCTTTCTTTATCAGAGTGTGTATCTGATACACTTTGCCATTCAGATGGAATTACAGCCACCAGGATGAGCTGGGACATGATGGATAGTGGAAGGGAGGCACGGAGACGAAGAAGAGGGTCAGAAAAATAGACAGGATTTGATGCCAGTCTAGGAAAGATTGTGTTGGTATACTGGTTTTACTACATAAACAATACCAGCAACTTTTATTACCGTCATTACAGTGATTATCGTTTTCAGAGGGCACTTTGAACGCAGCACAACATTCCGGTCTTTATTAACAATTTTATTTCGAATAACCACAAGGTTGGTTGGCTGATTGGTTCCGTGTGTATTTAGTCTTTGCGCTTTCCCTCTTGGACTTTGGATTACCTGCCAGGTACTTCTGATTTTTTTGCTTGCCTAGGGACTAGTTAGACCTGTGCCTTTTTGTATTTTGTCTTTGTACTTTGAGCTGAGTATTATATCATTTGAACAGCACCCGCTCTGCAATCGATCGTGTCTGCATGTTGGGTCCGTCCTCTTGTTTTGCGGCCCTGCCTGACACACAGAACTCTAAGTCATAACGTTGAGTGAGACAGAACCTGCATCATACATAACCAACAAAGAGGAAAGTCATCATGTGTCTTTGTTTACTTTACTTCCTGTCTTTGGTCTTTTTCTGCCTTCTCTAATTACTGATTTCTTTCACCTGTTCCTGATATTTAGTTTGTGTGTTTCCCCCTTTCATTGCCAGTTCGTCTTTGTCTCCAGTCAAGCATTCCAGTTATCAGTGTTTTGGACTTCTGTTTGGGATTTGTTTGCCTTTGGATTAGTTGGACCTGTGCCTTTTGTATCTTGAACTGAGTATTAAATCATTTGAACTACACCAGTTCAGCGATCCTGTCTGCATGTTGGTTCTTTCCTCTTGTTTTGCAACACATTGGGACAAGTATTTTTTAGAAGTATGCTGTAGCAGAGATGGACAAGCCGCTAGCAGCGTAGACAGCTGCTAGTGGCTTGTAAGAGCTCAATGTAACTGTCCATAGCTGTCATGTTCTAATGTTCTGCCATTTAAATACTAACATCCAGCGGAAAACACTTGTTATGTAGTTCTTAAATTACAAAGTCCTCCCATTTTTGGCCATCTGGTGAATGTAAGTCCAACATTCACCCCGTTTTTTGCTCTGCTGTTGGTATCCACCAATTCCTGAGGCAAATATTTGGCTTTTAAACTGTTAAATGCTTCACTGTGTTCACGAGCTAGCTGCATCTGTCTGCTGTTTGGTGCTGAGCAGGTAGTGAACAATTGGTTTTTAGAGCTTTTTCGCTCAAAACAACATGACCAAGGGTATTTGAAAAGGTAGGTCTTGGTCCAGTTCCAAGTGGACTCTGGTGTCATTCAATTATGGACCACACCACAGGAGCCCACAGGTGGATGCTGGGTGGAGGTGGTGAAATGTTGACAGCTGCAGTAGCAGCGAGCAGCAGTGTAGCTTTCAGCTGACGCTTACATACACCACAATGATTATAAGAGTGTTCTGGACATGTGATGCAGGGAGAGGAGGGTGTCATATGAGTGTAACAGCACACTGGAGTTGGGCTTACACTCTGAGAATTAAAGGTGCTAACTAGAACCATAAAGGGTTCTTTGACTTGTCCCAGTAGCAGAACCCTTTTTGGTTCCATGTACAACTTCCACTTGGTACCCTTTCAGAGAGTTCTACCTAGAATCCAACAGAAAAGGGTTATACCTAGAACCATCAGTGAAAGGTTCCACCCAAAATCCCCCTATTAAAGACGTTTAACAGAGAACCCTCCTACGGTGTAATGGTTCCACCCAGAACACTCTCTGGAGGTTCTATCTAGAACCTTTTCATTTGCCAAGGATTTTATCCAGAACACACTCTGGATTTTCTATTGAGAACCTTTTCACAATCCAAGGGTTTTATCTAAAATTCAGTCAGGGAGTTCTACCAAGAACCTTCCATATATTTCAAGGATTTTATCTAGAACACACGCAAGGGGTTCTACCGAGAAGATTTCTCATATTCAAAGGGTTTTAGCTAGAAAACACTGAGAGGGTTACCGAGAACCTTTTTATATTCCAAAGATTTTCTCTAAAACACACATGGGATTCTTCAAGACCCTTTTCTATATTCCAAGGGTCTCATCTAGAACCCACCCAGAGGGTTCTACCAAGAACCTTTTTATATTATAAGGGTTTTATCTAGATTTATGGTACAAAAAACCCTCAATGAACCCTTGAGGAAAGAGTTCTTCAAGGATTTCAACAATCCTTGAGGAACTCTTTCTTTGAAAAGGGGTTCTCACAAGCAAATGGTTCTAAGTATAACCTCAGCCCTGCAGGAAGAACCCTTATTTCTAAGAGTGCACTGTGAATAAAAGGGTATATTGGATATATGTTGCAGTGACAGGAGTGTGTCATATGAGTGTAGCAGCAGACTGGAGTTGGGTTTCTCTTCATTTTAGCACTAATAGTAGTATTTCAGAAATAATTATGTCGTGTGTTCATACTGAAGCATATTCATGGGCACAATAATCGTAGCATGAAAATTTGATAGCAGCACATCCCTCGCTGGGACTTCATTACTGTACAGAGAGCTCAGCATCTGTACTACAAGTAAAAACAGTGACAAAGTACAAAAAGATGGATGTACAGCGCGCTGAAGAGAACAAGAAAACAAGTGGCTCAGGATGTAGAGGAGAAGGTAAGATATAAGGGGAGGTGCTGAGACGAATGACCGCGCCAAGAGTGGCACAGCAGAAAATCCCTCCCATTAGCCGACTGTCAGTTCTACCTCTGATCACTTCACTAAGCGCTGATGGAGAGAGATTATTCTGGAGACGCGGTCGTTTGAGAGAACGGTGATGGCACTGCTCTGTTCCACCAGGGCATCTTAAATCGAATTTGACGGGCAGATCAGCACCATGCTGACCTCGTGTTCCCCTCTGGATGAGGGATGGGGGAGGTGAGGGGGGTCCAAAACAAACAAGTGCAAAGTGGCACGACACTGCAGCTCTACATGTATGCAGAACTGACAAGATACTACTGAGAGGAAAAGGTGGAACTCTATAAAAGATAAATGTGAATAAATGAGATGTGTAAATATTTAAAGAGCAGTATAGGTCAAAGAAGCCATATATCCACAAAATGAAGGGTTTAATATCAGTATAGACATTTGAGGTAATGGTCACGCTGCAATAGAAATGTGAGCTTTAAATCAAGTCGATTCATGTCGAATATATTCGAGTTGCAGGAGCAAAGGCAGATTTTGAGCATCAGACAGCGATGGTGGATAGCCCGGCTTCAAATATGGGACTTTGTCTGTCTATATATGAAATATTAATACCCAGAGGCTTCAAAAAAGGAACATATTTTCGTCTGGAAATGTTTGCGCACCAAATGGAAATGTGTCTCTGAACTAAAGGTCAACCGAAAGTACATGACACAGCATGTTTTTTTTTTAGTGATTTCAATGGGTAGATGTTGCTATTTAAAGTCATGTTTCATGATTATTGTGTCCTTCCTTTTTTATTTCAGAGCATTATAAGAGAACAGAGATTTTCACAGCAGCCATTTTGTGATGAAATCGTAGGGTAAACACAGGTGTTAGCAATGACTCTAATTAAGGTTTCTTCCATGCGGGTCAAACAGAGTCAGGCTGCTGCTATTGTGCATGATGGCTCACTGGAAAGACTCGACTGGACCTTAATTAGTGTGATTGGTAACACCTGTGTTTAGAAGCAGAGTAATTATACACACATCAGGTAAGTGCAGGGCTGACAGGAACAGCATCAGAGAACTTTTCTTTCATTCTGACCCGACGAAGATGTGATGGGATTGAAACGATGTTGTTAATGAACTTTTGTTGCTTGGAGTAAGTATGCAGGCATTACCTTTTTTCCTTAACACCTGTGTTTACTCTGCTATTTCATGTAAATATTGCTGCCATGAAAAAAGATAACCTAAGAAAATTTGGCATTTCATGTCTTTCATTATACAGGCCTTATTACCTTCTGCTTGGAAAAGTTAAAGTTACGAATTACTGAATATTTTTTTAGCGTTACTCCTCTCATGAGTTATAATAGCAGCCGCAGTGAGAATGAATGAGTCAGAAATGACATTTTATTTTAAATATTAGTTTGACGTGAACTGAAAAGACAAAGCAATAGGTTAGTGTGTGTGTGCCAGTTTCACAGAGCTATGTTTTACTTATGAAAATACACTGTATCTAACACACAGCCTCGATGAAAAACATGACAGCGTTGCTGTGGTCGGTCCACTGTATCTTCAAATAGGTGATATTGAATTTTAAAACTCATTGGAGGGTTGCTTTTGTTCACTCATGAAACATGACATTTTGGAGGTTTTTACAGGACAGCAACAAAATGTTATCTATCTTTAAAATAGTAAAATTGAGACATTAAATACAGGCTTCTCAAATAATTAATGATTTGGGAATTCATGGGTCTCCCCCCTTAAAAGTGCAAGAAAAGGCTGAAGTGCTTTAATTAAACAGCAGATTATCAGATCTCACATGCTGCAGAAAAAAGGGGCAAAACGCGAAGCCGTGATTATTAGCCTTCATGCTCATGCACACTGTCTTACAGCACAGAAACATCTGCATGATTAATGAGACGATTATATAACAGCAAAAACTGGGACACAACTAATGCTGACCGTATTACAAAAATGAGGATGACAATAAAAGACTTGATGTCATCGGAAGATGGTGATCCGTTAAGCTGATTCATCCTTGACCAAAGTCAGTTACAGAAAGAGGTCAGTGGTTACTGAAGGACTAATTGTGACGCAGACGAAAAACAAAAACCTATGCAGTCTCACTAGAGTGACAAAAAAACTACGAGATGACACATTTTAAATGTTCTCAGCAGCGTCCTATTGAACATTGTCCTCACATTTGCTAGTTCATGACTTTCTGCATCAGCAGTTTTAAGACTGAACATATTGAACTTCTTGATGAGGAACAGAAAATAACTTCTGAACTCTGACCTGAGACACTTTTCTGAATTTCACGTGAATATAAGCCATCAAATTTAACTTTTCATTGGTGAATGTTGCACTGTATGTATAGAAATGTGTACACACTCTTAGAAATAAGGGTTCCAAAAGGGTTCTACTGCAAGGGCTGAGGTTCTACTCAGAACCATTTGCCTGTGAAGAACCTTTTTTTTAATGAAAGGGTTGAGGAACAGTTTCATCAAGGGTTCTTTCTACCATAATATCAAAGAGTTCTTCTGAATAGAACACCGCTGGGTGGGTTCTCGACAAAACCCTTGTTGTATAAAACGGCTTCTTGGTAGAACCTCCTGGGTGGGTTCTAGATAAAACTCTAGGCCATATAATAGGGTTCCCAGTAGAACACTGGCTGAAGTCTTTATGAAAACCTTGAAATATAAAAGGGTTCTCAGTCGAACCCCCTGGATGGGTTCTTATTAGCACCCTTGCAGAGTAGAAAGGTTCTGGATAGACCATGGAGGGATTCTCTGTAGAATCTCTTAGGGGATGCTCATTAGAACCAAAAAGGATTCTTCAGGTTGTCCCTATTGGAGAACCCTTTTTGATTCCTGGTAGAAGTTTTAATAAAGGTTCCACTTATCAGAGATTTCTAGCGAGAACGCAACATAAAGTGTTAGACCTAGAACCATCCATGAGTGGGTCCACCCAGAACACCCAATGAGAGGGGCCTCTAGGTGGAACCTTTCTGTATTTTCGATAGAACCCCAAGACAGGGCTCTAGAAGGAACCATTACACAATGGAGGAGTTCTGTCTAGAACCTCTCATGTGTGGTTCTGGATGGAACCTTTCATGGATGCTTCTTTTCTTCTTTATGCTGGGTTCTAGGTTTTCCTATGGGGACAAGCCGAGGAACCCTTTATGGTTCTAGTTAGCATCTTTATTTCTAAGAGTGTACAAATGTGTTTTTGTGGGCGTCAGAGTGAAGCAGAGATGATCAGTGATTACAGAGCCGTCGTTTAAAGTCAGGACTCATCATCGTGTATTTAAAACAAGAGACTTTGCACTCAGTAAAGACTCAACCTGCATTACTTACTTTTCCAACACCTCTCCATTTGATTAACAACTTTTTAGTCAATTTGTCAGTGCTGTATAAACAGGCGGTAAAGTGTTGTGTTCCCAAGGCTTTGGCTGAGAGAGTTTAAATAGACTCAGAGCAAATGGAAACGCAGATAGCAAACAAAGTCTGAGAAACACAAAGGGAATTCAAATTATTATGAGATGACATTAGTTGACGTTAAGACTAACCTGCGTGGCACTTGTGGCAGTGGGTTTGTGGACTGCTAATTTTTGCACAGTTTGAGCTTCGTCTGGGATTAACAAACTACCTCCGGCTTTGTTTGTTCTTCCTCATCGCGGCCTGCTCTTGGGTTGTGTCGAGACAGTAACCCTTAACCAGCGAAAGATCTTGTGAGAGTGATCATTTTAACATAAACCATGATCTTTCCTCAACCCCAACAGGTGTTTTTTTTTATCCCTAAACCTAAGCAGATCTTAACCACGGTGTTATCACACGATAAAACATGATTAGTTTGTACAACAATGAAGAAACAACACTTGCAAATCTAATCCATCTAGACACAGCCCTGCTCCTGCTAGCTAACATCAAGCTACTGACAAATTGCTGCAGGCTACTGGTGAAATAAAAATGGTAATGGTAAGGTAATTCAGAAAGACAGTGGAGCTGTCTTGTGTCATTCTTGGGAATATAACTTACTAATTTTTGTTTTTTTCACCCCAAACAGCCAAAGTACCAACTGTACGTTAGCTAGCTAACTTGCAGTGGAAGCACCAAACGTGTTGTTCAGCTCAGCCTTGGACAGAACTCAGACCTCACCAGAAACAAATTCTTTCTGTTGTTTACCTCAAGTCTCTTGAGCCATTATTTGTGTTTATTTGCCCCCAACAGCCAATGTACCAATTGTTAGCTAGCTAGCTGGCACCAGATGCACCGTCTCTTATTGAATTCTTTCTGTTTTTTTACCTCTAGTCTCTCCTCAGTTTCCTCCTATCTTTTTATTTATTTTTTACTTTTTTTATTTGAAAAGGGACGATGTACATTAATCCGTTTCAGACAAATCTAAATGTCCCCAAGTTAGCTAAGAGCTAGTTTTCATCAGCAGCCATTTTTGGGAATTTAACCACTGGACCATTTGTTTATGTTATGTTGTGTTTATTTGCCCCAAACAGTCATTAGCAGACATTAACTAGCATGCTAGCTCAGCCTCTGACTGAACTCAGGTCTCACCTGGAAAACTTCTATCTGTTATTTGGTAGCACCTAGGTTAGCTAAAGTCTAGTTTTCATAAGCAATCTCTCTGCCTGATACTGTTAGGAATCCTAGGCTATTAAAAAAAATCCATAATAGTTTAAGGCAGACTACAATGTGGTAAAAAGCACAATACAGTTAAACAACATGAATGGATAAAATCAATCTATATTTATGACCATTTTTCGCTGAAGTTTTCAATTTGCACCGACACATCAATTCACAACAGAAATCAATATATGTGAGTACCAGAGACTGTTAAAGTGCACAGTAATTTTTCTACACTTTCTGCTGATTTTCATGCTGTTTCATGCTGCAGCTGCACTGCTTTTGAACTAATCTCTGTGGGACGGTCACATGGTGAAAATGTTTACATGTTTCTGTGGACATGTTAAAGCAGACATGCATGTGAATATGCTCATTGTGAACTTTAAATGTCCTTTTCAGAGTCATGTCTCACATATTTGTTAACATGAGCAACTCTCCTTTAGGATTAACTAAGATCATGTGCTGCAGCTTGTGATGCAAAATGCACTGCTTGTTCTATGAAATGTAGACCGAGAGGAAACTTTGTCAGCTTTTGTGCACATTTGTTGTGCTTACAACATAAAAAAATACAAAACTACCCTTAAAATTATCTATTTTTGTTGTCTCTCTCTCGTGGTGGTGATTAGAGCAGAAGTGGCATCTTCAATCAGAGATTAAACAAACTCATCTTCATGGGAGGTCAAAGTGCACACTGTGACTGTTAATCCTAAGGCTGTAAAATAATGCATTCTCTTTAAATGTGTTATTTATTTTTACATGAATTATAAGTCCCCCTGGCAAAGAGTTGTTTCTTTCTTACATAAACCACAAAATGTGTGCTTTATTTGTGGTTACTGTATGGTACAAGAAATTTGTTCTTGTGCATTTATCTCAATAAAGAGGAACAAGAAGAAGACAGCAGAAATGCATATTAATGTAAAGCACAAAATTGCCCATGGCATGCAAAATAACATGCTAATTTAGGCTACCAGCTTTCTACTATAAGGCATAAATTAAAATTTAATCACACTCTAAATTTAAACCAGCTGAAGTTGAGTTGAACTGGAGGTTGAACTGAGTTAACGGCTCAAATACTTCGTCACGAGCTTCTTCCACAGCAATCAAGGCATCGCCCCACAGATCCAATCACCCTGACATTGATCTGTAGATGCATCAAGCCCCTGCACCCCCCACCTGTACAGACAGAAGATCAATCTCACTGATCACGTATCTCCAGCATTGTTGACAGGGAGATAGTGGAAGTGGGAGACTTTGAGATGTGAGATTAAAAGAGTGAGAATGGAGGTGAGGAGGGAGACGCGGGTTATAGGAGCTGAGAAGTTTTAGTCTCAGAGAGGGAAGCGGTGAGTGAGGAAAATGAAGTGAAAATGGAGCCAACAGAGAGTGAAACACTCTCTCAAATACATCATTTACAGCGGCCAGTCGCTTGGAAGATGGATTTTCGTAAACATCCACCATGATGCTTCGGCAGCTAATTTTGTATGTTTCTTCTCGTTCACTGATTTTAAACAAATATTGACACAGACGGACTTAATCCAAATGACTCTGACAGTGTCACCTCTGAATAGATTTATCTTCACAGTCTGTGGACGGCGCCCTGAGGCTGAGAAACACTTAACGTTGGTGCCATTATGTTTACTGATTGTTCTGGTTTATTGATTGAGTGTGGTCAAGTGTGCCACAACACAGTTGCAGTGAGGCCAATGGAAGTCAAGACTTCTTAGAAGGAACTTTGTGCCTCATGATGAAAACAATTAAAGTTGGGGTAGGAAGGTTATTTCTGTCGCCTTTCCATCTTCAAGCCACCAATCCAAAGCGTCTATAGTTTGGCAATCTGGAAATGAGGCTCAATAATCAACTATCTTTCTCCAGAATAGTTTACTACACCTTTTAATTCATAAACATCACGCATTTGTTCTATTTAGGGCCGAAACGAACCCACATTTCCATTGTTGATTCCATTGTCTTGTTTGAGTTCAAGTTAATGTCTTAAATGACTTGTTTTGTCCAATAAATAGTCCACAATTCAAAGATAATCCATTTGCAATGTTATAAAATGTTAAATGTTATATAAATCTATACAGTTAAGAAGCTGGCATCAGCAAAAGTTTGGCATTTTGTTTGAAAAATTAAAGAAGCACTCCATTAGTATTATGTCATTTTTTTTCATTGCGTGACACCACTTTACTCACTTTTGGTTCCTCTGCTTCGTTTTTCTTCTGCAGATAGTACCCTCTCAACGCAGGCGGAGCTGATCATCATAGAAGCAACACATGGGAGCTTTGCTTTGGTCTTGAGAAGCTGCAGCCTTTATTCACTGACAAACTGTAACCTGCACTGTACATTTACTGCCAGCCTGACAACTTAACTGCTCATGTTTTCCTCTGCCCAGCTCGCAGTAGGGTTGAAAAATCTGTTTAAATTTTCCAAACAGCTACTGTCAGACCAAATTCCAGCTATTGCCAATATATTTGGAGGCTAGTCCGACTCATGTACTCAATGTCTACGATGTACTCGGTGGGTATAAGCCTGCAATTGGTCACTTGTTTCAGGCGGCATCCACAGGGAAACAAAAACAACCTCCAAGCTCACAACCTACAAGCTGAAAAGGGTAAAATAGTATACTAACAGTACAAACTTTAAAAAAAACTAGCAGCTGTTACGTTTTCTAATTGGATGATTTAGACATTAATGCCAGGGCTCATCTCCTGATGTGCAAATGTTCCACCAAAACAAGTTACAAACCAAAGCAAATAGAAACAGTCTGCAGTGTTTTCATGTTTTAGTATCGTCTCAGCTTGCTTGGAACATTGACCAAGGCGATACCAAAAATGAACCACAACTATCCACAACACCTCACAGTGGAAATATGGCTTTACACTTCTATGATGCTGGGGGACTCAGAGATATCCTGATTTCTAGTCTGTAGTCACGCTCCAAAAAACACCGGGTTCTACAATTCCTATGCAACAGCATCTTTCAATAGAGCCTGTCAGCCTCCTAAATGTCCACTTTCTAACCCCAAACCTCCACCTCATAATGCAAACTGTATGTTAAAAAAATTAGGTCTCAAGCAAAGGCCAAGATAACCTTGATGATCATTAGGGTCATTTTTTCAGACTTTGGAAACCTCCCTTCCAGAGCCAAAGAAGACATCATACAACTAAACTTCATGTGTAACATTGATGGTTCATCCCTTTAAACTGCAGCTGTAGAAAACCTTTCAGTTAGACCCAAACTCTGCAGCTGCCTTACCTGGTCGAAGCTCCATGGACTGAAGAATGTCGGTTAGATGGATGACAATGAAAACGATGGTTAATGGTTGATGGCTCTTGAAATGGAGATGGTTATGCAATGATTTCCAAGCCCCTGATGATGAACAGCATGATAAGAACACAAAACATGAGAACATGGAAACGTGTGTTCAAACACAGTCACAGTTCAGAGACATATCAGTTTCGGACAAAATCGGTTTAACTGGCCGTAAGAAGATGAGAGACAGATAACAGTCACATGCTTTTCCTCCGTGGAAAAATGGGGGCTTTTCATCATCCAGAGAATCTTGTAAAAAGCATCAGAGAAAAGACAAACTATTCATGCAGATACAAATGCAACTTGTTTGAACATTGTCTTTATTTTAGCCTGATGTGCGTTTGTGTGCGTATGCCAGAATAATACAGTGTATAAAAAAGACCTTAACTTAGAAATTAATGCTCTACAACACAGCAGTGAAATTCCTCTATTACTCTAAGAAAACATACTTTTACAATCCAGATTTGGTGAAAGACGAAACCGTGTGAGGATGTTGATGAAATGATGGCATGGCGATGACAATGGCTCATGATGATGAAGAAAAGGAAGCTCATCATTAGTTGATACAGTTTTGGAAAGTCTAGAAGTGCCGACAGGGATCAATACACCAAACAAACGAAAATAAAAATTTGACCAAACACCAGTTTTTTTCTCCCCTAAAACCAAAATTCCTCCTCCTCTCCAGACAGAAAACTAAACATCACATTCATGTCAGACCACAAGACGTACAACACCCACTCCCCTTACCCAAACAACACCCTCACCACTCACCCCCACCCCCGTACCCCCCCTCCCGTCCCCCAACACAACCCTACCTGCTTATTTTTGAGGTCAAGCGAGAGCTCATAGTCGGAGGTGGCGGAGTGCGAGCCGGCCCCGTTGCGCTGCACCCTCAAGGGCGAGGCTGTGTGGTGCAGGCTGGCTCTCCTCCCCGCCCCACCTCCTTTTGCTCCTCCCCCTTCCTCCTCCTCCTCCTCTTCTCCTCCCTGCGCTGCCTCGGCCTCATGTCGCTCGGCCTGCGCCTCCTTCTCCACCGCCACCTCTCCATCTTGCTTTCTCTTTTCCTCCACAACTTCTTCCGACTTGTCCTTCTCTTGCTCCACCACTGTCTGCTCCTCTCTGCACGGCGAAGAAGGGGCTTTAGGGGCGTCCGGTGCTGCATCCTTGCACGGAGCCTCAACTTGGGGCTCAGGCTCAGGCTCAGGCTCTGGCTCTGCCGCAGGTTGAGGCTCCGGCTCCGCCGCAGGCTCCGGCTGGGGTTTCTGTTCAGGTTCTGGCTGAGGTTTGGTTTCTGGAGGTGGTGTTTGCGGTTTGGGCTCCGGCTGTGGCTCTGGCTGTGGCTCTGGCTGTGGCGGTTGAATCTGTGGCTCTTCCTGCTGTGGCTGTGGCTCTGGTTGTGACTCGACCTCACTCTGCAGCTCCCCCTCTCCTCCCTTCCCTTCCTCCCCCAAAGACGACTCTGGAGGAAGGTCATCGCTGCAGAAAGGAGGAGAAAACGCAGAGTGAGGTTGCTGCTGCATCCGTGGGTGAGCTCTGACCTCTTCTCCAGGCTGCCTGGGGTTAGTGGTAAGAAGTTGACCTTTCTTTTTGTTTTGTTTTTCTTTTTCTGTGTGTGTATGATCTCACTCAATGTGCTATCCACTGTGTGCAGGACCAGTTCATCATCTGTCTACCTGCTCTGTTCTGTCTGCTTCTCTTGTCTGTCTGCACACTGACAGACAATGAAACGGAGTAAAAATGTACAGCACAGAACAGCTGACAAAACCACACTGTACAAGAGTGAAGAAAAAAAAAAAGATCAGAAGCGATTATTTATTTCAGAAATCTTCAGAAGAGAAAATGTGAGGAAAAAAAACAAGAACGTTGACAGCCAGTAGTGACACACACCCAACACACACACACACACACACATACACACAGACATGGGGGACAGTCATGCAGCTAATACGAATGTCCTCTACGCCTTTTACTAGACAATATGTGTGCTTGTATATGTGTGGAAGGTTGCATGTATGAGTGTTAGTGTGGGAGGTGGCTTGTTATGGTGTAATAACATCAAGGGGTGCAACGTGAAACACAGGGGTTGGTGGGAATCTGTGTTTTGGTTCGATCTGTTTGCGCAGATCCAGCTAGACCCTTTCTCACTTTTTTCTGTGTTGTAGTTTTAGTGCAATAATCTGTTCAGAATATGAGGCCACCATGAATCAACATGCATCTTGGATGATTCAGTCACAAGTGGACAGCTCTAACTACGTCAGCTGACACCTGGTAATCTTCACATGCGTCTCAAGTGACATTCCCCTGCTCCACTTGCAAACAAACACGTGCATCATTTGTGTTTGCAAAGATCAAATGTGTTGTTCTTTTTAATCATAATTTGATGAATTTAATGTTTATCATACTAAATGAGACAATAATTAGGTTGTCAAAACGACAGATGCTGCTAGAGGCATTTCTTCATACCCTTAAAGTAAAATTTCAAAATAAA
>JAJHUR010137920.1:0-13336 GCA_027495735.1 Lutjanus campechanus
TTTTTTTTTTCGCTGTGAGGTAAATCTATTTGAATCTGAGAAAAAGACTTCAGAAAAGAGCGAATGAAAGACAGAGCGAAGGCAGTTTGATTGAAAGGGAGCAGAGGAGCTCGTCTTCAGATGCCCTGACCCCATTTTCTTCCTTGTAGCTGTTGCTCACTCAAGTGTGCTCATGATTTTCTGGGTCTTCTCGTGTGTATGGGAGTATGTGTGTGTGTATGTCGGCCTATACTGTAATGTCTGTTGTTGTTCTACAAAACATCGTGTCACTACGCCGACTCATTTTACAGCTGTCATCTCTCCTAATACGACGTCTTCTTCCCTCAAACCTAAACGTCTTGCCTGTATAGACGTTCGAACTCGGTATATATCCACTGAAGTCTCAGCGTTTACTGACTGCTGTGAATTCTCCGCTGCGCTATCGTCAAATCTGGTTCTCCTTCCATCCCTCACAAGCTACAGTCATTTGATGTGGGGGTGATAGTACCATAAAGGCTAGAGGCTTCACTTCGGGAGGTTCCACCTCCACTGCTATCTCAACTTTTAGAAAGGCACTTCAACTCCCAGCTGCCTTAGGGGAGCTGGTGGCCAGAGTAGAGCACTGTGATTGTACTGATCAGATCTTAGGGCTGTAAATAGCATGCATATGTAAATGCTTTTGCCAATGCCTACATGCAGGATGTTGTACAACGGCCAGGCACGAGTCCACAACATGTCACAGTTTTCTTTAATCAGCTCGACTCAACTGTTCCATTTTGATACATTCAAACAGTCTAAATACTGTTTCCAGGCCTTCTCCAGCTGCCCGAATGCCCATTTCATTTTCATTTAATTTAATTTATAGGCGTTCTAGTACCATTTTTTCCTCCCTGTATGGATGTTATGCAGTTGCTATGTTGCATGTTGATTACCTTGGTGCACAGACTCATACTCGCTTACCCAATGCAATATTTTAGGTTGCATCGGAGGCATTTCAACCCTAATTTAGTTGGACATCATGTTTATGTTATGTTAACCAATTTCAGTCTGCTTTTTAGATGCAATTAACTCATTTTGCGCTGACTGAAGAATTAAAGAATTCTTATTCATTTACACTGACTAGTAATAACCCGTAGAGCTGTGTTGATCTTATCCATGCGTGAAGCTATTTTCATGGCGATTTTTCTGTCACTGTTTCCTGACTGTGGTAGAGGAAGACAAAAGCTGAATGTCCACCAGAGGAACTTCCCCCAGGGACTAGAAACCGTTGGAGGAACTCAGTGCATTTCAAGTGCTGGTGGCAGGGTCTATATTAAGTTACTCTCCGAGCTTGCCTGGGGTGTAGTACTTTCCAAAAGTACAGGAACTTTGGGGTACGCTTGCAGCACTGAGCATTACTGATAGGTCGAGTACTCGCAGCATTTTATTTCAGCCAGTTCACTGTGCTTCAACACATCAACATGGACTTAGAGAAGAAAACAACTGACTGACAAAGTCCAAGCCTTATGCTTGTAAAACAGCCTTCACTTTGTCATACATCAGACAACTAATTTGTTTAATCTTCATGAGTCTTTTGATCACAGTGGACACAAAGACAATAATGTGCTGGAGGAACCTAATAGTTCATTGGAAAGTAGTTCCTGGGACTAAATGTTTCAGGCACTTTGGGTAGAAATGTGGCTAAAGTCACCATTCTTTAATTGCGCCTACAAAACATTGACTGGCTTTGTTGTTTTCCAATAAAGAAAACAGCTGTATTTGAGCACGACACCAGTGCTACTGAAAAATTCTCAGATGTGGTCTACACACCCACCAGATTGCTAAAAACAACCACATTTCCTTTGTTTCTTCAATTGCTACAATCCTCACAATGACTTGAAGGATTAAGAGCAGATTCCAAGATGCACACAAATACTTACTGGCAATATTAGACTGTCCAGTGAAGATGGCATACTGGAGCTCGTAGGACACAACCGTGAATTCATCATCAGACGTCCAGTGGACAGCGATGGTGTCATAAGAAGCCGTGCACAACTCTTCCCTTATGCACGGAGCATTTGGAGCTGCAAGGGATGGGAAAAAAAGGGAATGTCATCCAACAAGATCTCTCACTCTGATGCTACATTCCAATTGAATATAGTTGCAAATTACATTAGTAATGTTCCAAAATGTTAATGCGCTCAAAGGCTGTCAGTTGTTAGAACCAACAGTAGCCCCAATTAACCTCCTACATGTTCATTTGGTTTAATTTAGGAGCGTAAAGGCTTCATTACACACAGGATTGGAGATGTTCTTTCCAGTAGAGTGGTAGGTTGAGCATTAAAAGCAATGCGGAAGAGAAATAATGAAATATTCAGATAAACACATTAACGCTGCAGGAAAAGTAAATATCCAAATCCTTTTAGTGCTAACAAATGTGGGTCGTTACATAATCAGAGATGCCAAATTGACTTTGTACAGTTTTTTTTTTAATTCACATGCACTTTATTACATTATATTGTTTTTGTTCTGTGGGGTTATAAATAAGACGAACCAGTTTTGTATTCACACCATGGAGCCTTTAGAAGAAAGAGAATGGACTTAGAAACAAAGATACAAAGGCAGTGCTTAAATTGATTGTAAAGCCACTTCCTATCTCTTTCTGTGTCTGTCACTCTGCCCCTCTCCCGAGCCTTCTGTCATGAGTGGCTGCACAGAGTGGAGTGATTCAGACTGATTCACTTAGTGAAAAGGCCCTCCAGCGAAGCCCTCATGCATCACAGAGAATAAATACGAGCCAGCCATTTTCACAGACCTTCGAATCCCGTACACACGATGCCTTGTTTTTGTCCCCGGCGTGCTCATAATTCATGCGGTGACATTTTGATGGGTCCTCGCAAATGGGACATCAGAAATTAATGTTGAAAATTAATTTTGGAGTTAATAGGCTGGGGCTTTTTCCTTCAAACGCAGTGCTCGAAAGACAGCATAGACTTCAAAAGAATTTAAAAAAAATAACAAAATCATAACTTGAAGCTGGAATAGAATCGTAATTAGAGGCGATGTTTGGTTTCATGGTCAGTGAAGAACCGAATTAAAGGGCTAGACTGTAGATCCAACAAAAGGGGATGATTGGTTTGTGATTTTAAGCTTGGAGAAAGTAAACCTCAAGCAATTATGGTGCTGTGCTCACTGAATTTGACTACACATCACTCCTCTGGATTTTAAGCAGGGGGTTGAAACAGTTCAACGCATAAACTGTTTTTAGTTTAATCAATAGATGTCCCTCGGATCGAAAATACTTTGATGAAAACATGAAGGTTTACCAGTAAGGTAATCCAGAGTCTCCAGCAGCTTCTTCTCTCTGCCGAAGTCCAGGGCAAAAGTGTCGAAGGTGTCCGTTAGATGTATCTCAGGGATCAGCACTTGGGTTGATGCAGTTGCCATGGAAACCCTAGATCAAAACCAATCAAGCTTGAGCAGGTTTTCATACTTTATTTATGCAAGGTGGTATTCTTCTTAAACATACAACAAGGCAGAGGTATGACTTTACAAAATTAAAATTAAAAAAGACTTGGACTTAGACAGTGATGGCTTGTGTTGACTTGAGCCTTGTGACTTTAAAATACATGGTACCTTCCCCAGAGCCCAAATGATAAAACATACGCTTCTTTAAAAAGTGAAGCGTGCTATGAATCAGTTCATTTCTTAAACCAACTACCATTAACGCTGTAGTCGCAAGTTGACACTTAATTCCCCAGATCTACTATGTCCGACACCATCCAATCAAGTTGCAAGAGAGAAAAAAATAAGTAGCGTTACATTACCGAGTTCAAGTTGGAAAAAGTGGTACCAGAGATAATTTCATTCATTCATGTACAAGAACTTTGCGGTGATCCACAAAAGAGGAGTTGCAGTTTACAAAATGTGCTGGTCGAAAATTGTTGATGGAGATGCAACAACTTCCAGCTTCATTCGACATTTGAAGTTTCACAAAGCCTGTTAAGTCAAGGCTCGTATTAACATACCGAGCAGGCTAAAGTTGAGTAACTCAAAGTTGAGAAGTTCACTGCTACATTATCACTTGTTTAGGACTCGAAACTCAAAAGTTGAGGACTTGGGACTTGACTCGGGGCTTGTTTTTGCTATATTTTGTCAGGCGCCTTCAAAACCCACACAAAATGAAAGTTCCCCATAGCAACCAAGACCTCGTTCTGAGTATTTATAAGCTGCTGTCAGAGAAACATGAAATTTTGGCATAATTTTAGCCGATGGAATAACAGAGACATACAGTATTAATAAACTGCTCAACAATTAAAAGTACAGAATATGAATAAAATAAGCCCCCGTAATTAGTGAGGCTGTGCGGATTAGATTCTGATTGAAACATTACTTTTGTTTGAAGGACTAAAGGATAATGATTTCTTTTTATATCTCTCAGCTTTTGTTTCTCCTGAGGATGCCCATATTGGACACCGGGCTTCGTTCTCAATTGCCAAATCAATTAGTCAGAAAGCTTAGACAGGGAGAGGAATAAGATTAGGCTAAATAAAAGATTAATTCCCTCTCTACTTGCCTTTGCTGTTGGGGAAGTCAAGTACACAAAGTTCTCAAATTGTCTCTCAACATCTATGTGTGCACTCTTTGCCCTTTCCCTGAAGCTAGAACTTAGCTTGCGAAGGTGGATAATTCCAACATGTGTGGCCAGTGTGTGTGGGCTGTCTGACCTCTCGTTGATGCTCTTGGCAGTCTGCAGGAAGCGAGCGTGATCGGTTTCTTTCAGCGTCTGATCAGCCTGTGTGATGAGGGCCGAGGACCTCTCGATGCACTGCTTGCAGTTGGAGATCTGCTGCGCAAGTTTCCGAAGCCTTTGTGCCTGGAGAGAATGTCAATGAGAAGTCTGAGAACGCTGTTGTAAGGCTGGATCAAATTATCAAACTAAAGGTGCGCGACAATGTCCTCATCTAGGTGAAGATGCTGCGGATCATCAGGGGTGAGAACATAATCAGAGCCAGCAACCCCAAAATGCGGGGTTTTATCCGAACGAGGGGGTGGATGCCAACATTTCAAACTCACTCATGCATGAAAAGGTCAAATCCAGAGATGACTGATACACTTAGTCATCTGTTTCCTCTTCACGTTTTCTTAATTCATAGATGGTATATTATAGCAAAAGGCATGAATGCATTAATCCTGCTTGGCTTGAGTTACAGAGACTGGAAGCTGATTCGTTTTGAATCTTTCTTTCTCTCTATTTGTTTAGAAGCCCCAGTTCTCTTGTTACTGTGAAGATAAATGAATCAGACACTTCAAGGTTAACTTTTTCTCTGTGTATTGTAGACCAAAATCGAACAAACTATGGGTGTGATCATACGATGAAAAAAGAGTAACCAAGGAACAGAAAAATGTTCGAACTACACCAGTTAAGCTTCTTCCATGTCCCTGCTTATACGAAATTTTCCAGGCGTGTCAATGATTCCGTGGCACGCAAATCTGGGATTTTATCTCCCCTTGTTTTCTCCACAGTTTCATTCCCTCTCCCTCCAGTATGAGATTTCTAGAGACAGATTGAGGTCAGTGGCTGAATTGAGGTCGGAGGATATTTCATCAGCACTTTGGACCCAAAACACTGTAATCTCAGCCCAAATCCACTGGAATTTGCTAAATCATTGCCATGTTAAAAAAAAACAACGAGAAAATAAAGCGGACTAACAAAAGAAAGTTGGTCTCAGAAAAGAGCATTTTGAGACGCTATTGATCATGATCTAGTGCTCCACCAAAAAGCAATTTGTAACAATCTGTTGGCCTAAAATGAAACACCTCTGAATCCATCTCTGTATCTTTTTGATGCAATCCTAAAAGCTAAAAGCCTACAATACAAAGTGGGGGGAAAAAAATCCCTAGTGGGCTCCAAGTCTCATTAGGTACAGCAGAAAAGAAAAAAAATCAGATTCAGAGTACAAGTAAATGCAACCTCCCATATGTTCAGGGATCTACTCTTGGCCAGTTCGACTGTTTTCACCGTCTGTTCAGAGCGTGTTGAAGGTTTTGCATTTGAGGCATCTGAACAGTTTGCCGTCTGTTCACTGTGCAGGGATCAGGTCAAGTGGCTGTAACGAAGTACTGCATTTGACACAAAATGGGGTCGCATTGTAGCTTGTAGTGTTTTCAGTGCATGTGTGTGTTTAAATAGTGGTGAATCGATCATCAGTAGCAATCCTAACCTTTTCATCGTGAACACTTGTCACCCAGATTCTGACTTGTACCACGAGTACTTCAGGAATAATCTTTGCATTTTATGAGAGTAAAGCAGTCAGTATTTGCCCCTTGATGATCATTATTTCTGCTAGAATAGTTCACTGATGAAAGAAAATGTCACTTTTAATGATTAAGAATGATGCAAATTAGTTGCTACAAAGATATGGTTCAACTAATATCAAGCATCAATAAAAGCGGAAGAACAAAATGACAAGTGGGTCCATGTGCAGCTTTAAAATGAGTTAGAAATGTAAGTTTATTCACTATTTGACAGATTCTGATTTAAGCTTTTTATTGCCTGACAGTGGAAAGAAAAAGTGAGAGGATATGAAGTGAAAGGGTATGAAAAGTGGCAACAGAAAACAAATGGTATCTGCTATCAAAACCCTCGTCCCCCTGAGCGTTCGGCTCACCTTCCCCTCCTTGATCTTGTTGCCAATGATCTGCCTCCTCTGCTGAATAATCTCGATGAGGACATCGCACTCCTCCAGGAGCTTGCTCTCCTGACGGGACGCGTTCACCTGAGAACAAATACACAGAGAGTATTAGATAAACAAAGAGATTGATGGATGCCGCGGGGATAGGGGGATATAGAGGTGTATATGTTCAGGTGGCTCCACATCGTGTAGATGGACGGACAGGGTGTCATTTTCATCCATCAGCCGCCCCTCCTGCGTGGAAGCAAACACTTGAGGGAGATGAGGCAAATTTGGCCATTTTGCCTCCCGCTGGCTTGAGTGCTGACTGACAAGTAAAATAAGCAGGAAGCTTTTGGAGAGTAGACATGACACTCAGCAATATGCTGAAGAACCAGGCACAAGGGCTGTGTCCAAAATCACCTCCCATTTACTATATATAGTCCACTATATTTAACATCCGCCATTATTTGAAAGTTATTCACTATATTGTGCAAACATTACAGTTGTGAGACTCTACAATTTTCAGTCCAGAAGAAAAGTCTAAAATCTCAATTTACTTCTCTCTATAAACTACTGAGTGTCTGTTTTATAGGGAATAGTGAAGGAGGAAGTGAATATGGATGCAAACAACATAGTTCAATCCCATGGGAGCCATTTTGAAGTTAGGAAATCCAACCGACATTTGGCATTTTACACATTTGCCTGTTGAAACCTGTATTAAAAAAGGTTTGATGTATTAATACATGTTCACATTTTAAGGCTATATGTTATACTTTAGAAGGTAGAAACTAGGCAATGCACCGATAGATAGCTTACTAGCTAACATCTAAGCTAACAGCTAAGTGTGAACCATCACCCGTTGGTTTGTGGACTACCATTTTGAGAGCTTGACCTGAGTTTCGGGGTGCTCCACTGCACACCGGAAACACAATGGAGATCGCCCGCTAGCAATAAGTTTCTCGTATACAGCTAAACAGTACAATAAAACATGTCTCTAAAAACGTTTTAGGAACATTTTAGAAGAAGACTTCAAACTAAAGATTGAGACCATAACCTTAATAGGGAACTGTTTACTGAGGTCATAAATCAAGTAAGAATTAGGGTCATTTTCCATTAGAATCCATGAAATCTGACTGCTGGCCATTAGAAAGAATGTAAGTTTAAGGCAAGCTAAGCTCCATATACCATTTAATACATGGTCTATGTGTAGAGATAGACCCTGGCGAATGTGTAAGCTCCCAACTTGATTCAAGCAGCTTCTGTGGTTGTTATTATTAACATTCTTAATCAGAAGTCCTTGGCTAAATCGTTGAGTGTCTGTGGACTCTATTTCAGTTTTAAATTGGATTGTAACCCATTTTAATAGTCCAGATGGCCAAATGAGTGTTTTGAGTCATGTTATTGGACTTCTCATAAGCGGTTTTAGCAGAGACTCCAAACATAAGTAAGATCATACTGTACATTTCTTTGTCTTTGAGTTTTCTGCAAACAAAATCAATTTATGTTTGTTTGTGCATAGTATATATAACACGGGACATTATAGTCCTTATGGTCATTTCTGTATTGTCTCCTTAACTAAATATACAAGCCAATCAAAGTAAAGAAAAATTATTTAATTTAGCTGGTGGGTGTTTGAGAAGTGTGGTTGATGGTGCTGATTACATTTAGAGTTGTTCTGCCATGAGGGGTCTCTAGTTGAAAAATGGCTTCCAGCTCCGTTCTCTGAGGCATTCGATTCACTTTGCAGTTGGAACCTTTACAGTCTGAGCAGGCTATAAAAGCTGTTCAAGTCCAATTATAAGACTGCAGGTCCTAACATAATGCGTAATTTCTCATTGTGGTCATTTCCTCGCGGTCCTTTCAGCACCTTGTAAAGTGTTTTCTTGCTGCGGCAAAGCGATAGCACAGGGAGCAATGAAAGGGAAGTCTGCTGTGAGTGTTGCCAGGCCAACGGGAGATTGCACAGCTCTTCACACACACATGCACTCTCTGTTTTACACACACACACACACACACATGTTGACAGGTGTTTTAATAATGACATCATGGGGAGTCGTTGTTGGCTTTCCTCCACTGAGCCAAACAAGGCTGGAAAGGACTTTCTCAACATCCTCAACTCGCCTCCAAAACAGCATTTATGTGATTTTCTGGGTTCGTGCTGCCAACAGAAACAATTTGCCACCTGGATTACATCTCAGTGCCTCCAGTATGTGAGACATGCTAAGCTGAACACCTTAGCTCTGCTGTACAGAGTAGCTGTGGCAGCGCCGGTGCATCTGTCTTTTCAACACTGCTAATTGGTTTCTTCGGCGTCACTGTGACAGCTCTGGGGAAGCTGGAGATTTGAACTTGCTTAGCCAGTGAAAGGCTTGTATCACTGTTATCTCTTCCTGGAATTTGTACACCAATTAGCAAACTCATACGGATCTAAAACAAGGGGTTATTTGAGGTCGAAGTTTCTTTGAATATAAACCAGAAAAACACACATTAAAGTTAATCTGTTTTGGAAGTAGACAGCTCTTTTGGTCTTTTTAAATGCGCCGCTGGGTCGAGAATAGTTTCCAACAACTTAGAACAATCAAACTGGTAGGATCACATTTTATTTTAAAGGCTGTGCATAAGGCTGTCATTGCACTGTCATAACCATGTCATAACATCTGTCAAGAACAGGAAGTCTTTGTGAATGTTTGTGATCCTTTGGTCAATGATGCCATTGTTAACAGCAGACAGCAGTCAGCCTACTTTAGCAACAAGTAAACTAGCAAACCTCTATCTGTCCATCAGGTGTCATGACATGCTTATGACAGTGTAATGACAGTCTTATGCACAGCCCTTCAAGCAAGTTCAAACTATTTGTTTAAACTTAAAACGGGGCTGCCTTACAACTTTAAGTTGACTGAAATTGAAAACACAAGTTGAGGTAATTTTGTAATTAATATTTTAAAAAAACTTTTTCAGTCAAATAAACTTTATTAATTTAGTTTTGCATTCATTCAGCTCATCATCTCGAGTCAAAAGACAAGTTAAAAGGCTAATTTATAAGTTCAGTTAACTTGAATAAGTAAAAGTTCTTTCCTAGATGTCATGACTTTAAAAAACTGGCCATGCTTTTTTAGAGATATGCTGTGGACATTTTGTGGCCTAAAATAGCCAGTCTGTGACCAAATGGTTGAACTGTGATAAGCTCCAGTTGACATGTGCGCTATCACAAACAAACAGACAGTCTGTGACCAGGGTACAACATGTTCCATGTGACGATGTGGAGCATCTAATGACTGTGGGCAGAGCCCTCTGGAGCATATGATCAGTATGACAGATTGTACCCTGGCAGCGACATTAAGTGATTCATTAACCGCAGGAACACACACACACACACACAAACTAAAATGACTCAACCCTCGAGGGTATCCAAACTTTTGGAACAGCACATGAACCAAACTCTCTGCAGGGGAGTGACATTAAACTTTACATGCCGAGTGACACTTAAGCCTAAAGCCATCAAAGGTGTTTCTTCTTCTGTGGCTTTTGCTACAGTATTAATTTTCCGAGCAAAAGCAGTATATTTGAGTGGCTTGGACTCATTTTCTTTGTTGCATTTTGTAAACAAACAAATTAACTGCCTAAAATTACCCCTCTTTGGTGATTTGTGATGATCAAATCAGACTTGGATCCAAGCACGATAACTCAGTTGTCTGTTTTTTTGCAACATGCAAAAGGCACCAGAGAACAGCTCAAATATTGTGCGGCATCACATTCAAACAATTACAGCATCTTGATCCTATTAGCAGACATGTTGCCAGCTGAAAAAGAATGCTGGGATTTAACATAATGCGGCGCAGAAGCATTAAATTGTGGGCACAGTTAAACCACAGCGCAGACACAGTGACTCAGACAAACTGGATGTGAGCTGGCAGTCATTTTAGAAGATCACTGGCCTTCTTTTACACCCCAGTTGCCCCGCTGTTGGAGGAAGCAGTGGGCAGAAATCATAGCCACAAGCCACGATGTTAAAGGGATAGTTCGGATTATTTGAAGTTGGGGTTGTTTTCAGTAGGTACCAGTCCAGAAGCTAAGCAATTAACTTTCTAGGACAGAGTCAGCAACAGAAGGTATTTTAGCCACTTAAAAAAGATCTGCCTCAAAAGAATCAGGATCAGTGTACGCTATATTTAGATTTTCACTGCTTTACTTTACTGTCTGATCGCCTTTTCTGACAGGAAACTGCTGCTGTTATATAAACTTCATAGAAAAAATCTGTAATTTTACATTGAAGAACATGTGAGCTGCTGGTGTACTCCTGCCTCAATCTGTAAGCTTCTTTGTGCTGTTGTGTGACCAATCTGTGCTGTTTAAACACCAAAGTCACACAATAACAGAAACAAATTAACAAATCAAGGCAGCGATGGTCCAGCAACTCCTGTGTTCTGCGGCATAAAATTACTGATTTTCCCAATGGAGTCTGGTTGGCATGGAGAGAGTGATATTTGGCTTATTTCCTGTCAAAAAACGGCTGCCTGGCAGCAAAATAAAGTGGTGAAAATATTCCAAATATAGCTGAAACTGATTTTAAGTTGCCAGAATATGTTTTGCTGCTGACCCTGTCTACAGCAGTCCTTCTGTGCTGGTCCTCCTCTCTGCTTTTCCAAAGCGGGGGACATGTCAGCCCCCATCTCCTGCAGGAAATCTGCAAACTTTTATACAGTTTTTACACAACTTCTGGACTCTCAAATATGTCAGAGCAGCCGTCTCCAGAAGCAAGCTTTGGAATAGAGGAATCTGTGAAATGTGAAAGGCTGTGAAATATTCAGAGAGTTGCGTGTGCACTGCTTTTCCTATGTGACCCTCTCTTTTCAGCACTGTCACATTTACTACTCTCATGGCTGCGTGTTCTTGTCAGACAGCTTGATTTACTGATTTTAAATCACTTTATGCATTTATTTTTGTCTCATGATCACCAGTACAACATGTATTTTGTCTTTACTTGTGAAATCTGACTTTTCTCACCTAAAAACGTCGTGCTGTCACTGTACACTCCTCAAGCTATTTTAAGCCTCTAGAGTGTGTTGTGGAGACCTACTGTATGTTTACTTGTCACCTTTAATACACTGGAGGGGGAAAAAAGCAGGTCAAGCATTTTTTTTACCCTTTCGTATATGCATCATTTATTCATTTCTGATTTTTAAAGTGGAGTGTTTCCCCTTTTTTGGCGCTTTTGTGATACGAAAGGATCAAAGACTGTGTTTTTCTTCTTATATAAAATTCCTGCATCATCAAAATTTCTCAAGCTTAGCTCACAGAAAACGTCTTTGCGTGATGGCGACACAAAAACATACTCACAAAATATGCACCCAGCACTTTAGCTAGAAAAAAAAAAAATTAAATCTCCTTAATAAATCACAATCCTCTTTCCTTGCAGTTTGTAAAGGCCTTGCCAGGCAGAGAGAGGCTGTTCTCCATTATTGCTAAACTAAGATGTCACTGCCTTTTAACCCTGTGGCACTGCTTTATTTAAAGCTTCTTAGTGGGCCAGCGTAACGTGAACAGGCAGGCTTAGCACAGAATTGCCTTCAGTAGAGCTAAATACGCACATTCACACACATTTGTAGCTGTTATACTAATAATAAACATGTTAGACAAAAACAGATGTTGAGTAATTGCAAAAAAAAGGGAATTTCTGCACTTCTCATGCTAGTTTCTACACAAATAAAGCTGTTTGGAAGAAAGTTAAGCTCAATGCTAACACGCTGTTTTAAATTTGGAAAGTTTTGTCCTAAAGCAGCTGTTGCGCAAGTCCATATTTTCAAAACACAGAGTACTGCAGATGTAATTATAACTTGAATCATAAATTAGTAATTACTTGGATTTATCATTGCATGTGTAATTCATTACAACTCTGCAGCACAAGCTGCATCTTCAGCTTCACGTGTGCAGTTTCACATGAAAAGAACGGGCCTACAGGAGGGCTGCAACTAACAATTAATTTCACTATTGATTGTTGAGACCATAAGATGTTAGAAAAGTTCCCAGAGCCCAATATGTCATCTTTTTTTCTGACCAACATACATAGATTACAGTAACATGTGTCATTGGTGTTGCTTGATAAATGACTAAAACAGCTAAGAGATCAAAATAATTGCCATTTAATTTTCTGCCGATCATCTAATTGATTAATCAAAAAATCGTTTCAGCTATGAAATATTTTTTCAAATTGTGTAATTATTTCATACAACCCCTATGTTGTTATCTTAGATCTTAGCTAGATGCTAAAGGGTAGTGGTCTCAGTCTCAATCAAGTCACATAGGATGTGGGAATTTAAAAAACTAACAAAGACAAAGTCTTTTTATTAATAAAAACTGAAAATTAAATATATATATATATATATATATATATACAAAAACACACATCATTTATATTAATCAATTTTAAAAGTCAGCTATGCAGTTTGGCATCAGCTTTCCAATATCCAGCATTCACACGAAATTTACTCCATTTACTCAAGACTCCAAAAATTCAAAGATATTCCATCAAAAATAAACAAACAACAGCAAAAGAAACAAATTCGCTTTCTTTTTTTCTTCATATTTTGTTTTATGAAATAACTGAAACAAGTAAAGGATCAAAATAGTTCCTAGTTACTTTTCTGCTAATCAACATAGTGTTAGTTTAGCTGTTAACCTTAGCAACATGCTAAGCTAAATGA
>JAJHUR010137920.1:14571-68715 GCA_027495735.1 Lutjanus campechanus
AAAAAAAAATAAAAGTTCCAACTTTATATACATTTACAGTGCCATTATAAATTTGCCAGAGCAGTAAATTCTAAATCAAAATGGCATATTGAGGAGTGACAGATAATATATAGGTCAGTAGTGAACTCAGAGGACCACTGGGACTGACCTCTACGTGTTGACAAGTCTGGATCAGCTTCCCCATCAGGGACTCCAGCTCGTTGTTCCTCTTGATCAGATTGCTCAGGTTGGAATCCAGGGCTTGCTGTAGCAAACACAGACAAAAGACAACAGAGAGGGTGAAAAAATGAAGAAGAAGAAGACGTGGCTGGTAAACAGACGTGAAGGGCAGAGCCGTAAAAAAAAAAAATTCAGAGGATGAAAAAAAAAAAGCAACAGATTTTCTCCCTTAGGTTTCTCTGCTCAGACGAGCCAAAGAAGTTACACCTCGGGCGCTACATCAGAAAACAAAATAAAGTTGTAAAACAAGTGGAAAACAACTACTCAAGACAAAATGAGCAAACATGTTTGATTCCTCAGCAAAGAAAAGCAATGTTTTTTTCCTTCAACTCCTCTTCACAAGCATCCCCAGGAATTTCACACTTTTCTTCTTTCTTTTTGAAGAGGTGTGTTTAATGTCCACGTACCTCCGTGCGCGGGTGATACCCCTCGTCCCTGTACTGCCTCCTCATCCTGCCCCGTCCGAGCCTCCGACAGAGGATCCTACTCTAGCAGAGGATGTGACTGGGACAGCCACTCCACTGAGCACCAAGCCATGCGCAAACCCGGCCAAGCGGCAAATTAGGCATCAAAAGCTTCCCCTATGAGAGCACGCAGCAGCGCTCTCGGCTAACGAACCGGCAAACAGGTGACAGCGCGTCAGCCTCCTCCTCTAACGCTCCTCCCCTCTTTTTTTATTTTTTATTTTTATCCTTCCCTCCCCCTTTTTTTTCCTCCCTTTTTTGCTGCTTTTCATCCGCCCGGGCACAAGCTGTCTCCTTTACTTCCAAGACCGTCATATTATTGCCAAACCGAGCGTGCTTAAGCCGCTCTGATGCCACGTCTCCACTGTCCCGTTCAAAAGTGTTTTCTAGATGAATTTAAGCTCAGGCACGGCGAATGCTGAGATTTTCCAGCAGGTCTTGAAAAATGGTGTGAAGGTGCACTGGAGCAGCAAGGCCGGGGGGACAGCAAATGTCGCAGAAAATAAAAGCTTGAAAACTGCAAATTTCTCCACTTCAAATCAAGAAAACCAACAAGCTAGATGCTACAGTACATTACAATCCACTAACCACTTTTTAGCAGCAGTGCAAACAAAGCCAGGTTCTGATGCTGCGTGGAGGATTAAAAGGAGTTACCCCAGAGGGAATATTGAATACACAACAACAACAGTAAACACAGATAGAGATGGTGGGATTTGTGTGGTTTTTGTGTGTGTATGTGTGTGTGAGCGCTGTAGTGGCACTGGGGGCTTAATGGATGGCCTTAATACGGTGATGACACACAAAAGCAAAAGCAGCATAAAGGTCTCCTCGGAGAGGAATGTATGCCAGTCGCTATCATCGTCCCTAGAGATAAAAATAAACCAAACCTCTTGGAGGATGACGAGGACGACAAGAATCGCAACAGTAAAAGTCAGCAGCTGCGTCACGTGTGGGTCGCCGTATATGCAGCAAAATTCATGCATGCATGCTTAAATGCAATGAGAGAAACAGATTCTGAATTATGTCTACATGCCGGCGTACTGTATACAAGAACAACTGCAAACTTTACATCTCTACATGCACGCACACAGTCTTCAGTCTATGAAATACACTGTGACATGTTCACAAGGAAGCAACATTCAGCGTCCCAGGGACATAAAAAGATGAAATGTCCTGTCAGTCTCTATGCATCACTCTGTGTGTGTGTGTGGGGGTGTGGGTGTGTGTGTGTGTGTGTGTGTGTGGGAGGGGGGGGAATTTAGAGAAACCCACCAATCCACTTGACTGTGATAAAAAAAAAGAGATTTTGAAAAACAAACTTTTCTTAAAAGTTAAAACAAAAAGTGTTATTTTTACAGTGTAGATATGAAGCAAAGGGCAAATGCACATTTACTCCGGTCAGATTTAGACATGAGGGGGTTAACCCACATCTGCAGTGTCCATGGTGCCAACTAGTATTAATCTCTTGGAGCTGAGCTGCTGCCTGCCCGTCAGGTTGATCAGATGTCAATCATCCTGCTTGTTTATCTGCAGTATATCACTCTATTTCTCTATCCGCCTATCCTCCTTTTCTGCTGCCAGTCCGAGCCGGATTTTCTACCCCCTCCCCTAAAAAAAATAACAGTGTCTGTGCAGAGTTAATCTCTGCTCTGAACCAATGAGGCTAAGCCGAGTTGATTTGATGAGTTTTTAGATATACAGTAAGCCAATGTGTTCAGATTAACTTAGTGCTGAGCTGCATGGATGCAAAATCATTTCACAGTGTACGGTGTCAAGTACGGTGATTTCTGAGGCAAGTTTACTTGAGTAGGGGAGACCGGGGATGGTAGTAACACCTTTTACTGGGGTGAGTTGGAACACTAGCTGGGGATAAATGTAACAATGACAAGTAATTGACTCTATTAAGATCCACACTATCTAATTAATAAAGGACCTTTATTTTGGAATAAAGGAAACATGTTTTAAATAAACAGAACAATTTAAAGTAACAAAAAACAAATTTGCAAATGTATGTTGAGTTTAATCAATGCAGAAATTCTCATAATTCAAATTAAATATTACAACTGTCCCTACCCCAAGAAGGCATGTGGGTTTGAAGGTAGCATGAATGCAAAGCATCTTTTTAAACTAGAGAAACTGCTATGAAATGAAGAAAATACTTCAGCCCACAGAAGTTATTTACTGATTAGTTTGCAGTTTAAGATTTTGCATCATTTTTAAACATCATTTAATATAATCTTTATGTAGTTGATGATCTGGGCAAAACAAGAATTCACGTGAGGAGGATAAAATGTGACAAAAACAAGAAAACAAATTAGTCTGGCCGACATAGTCCAGAGAGATACGTGACAGGCCAAACTTACATAAGTACACTGGCCAGAGGGTGGTGTCAGAATAAAGGTTGTTTCATGTTGTGAGGATGAAAGTGTCAGGAGATACGTGTGGCAGTGTTACAAAGTTTGTGTGAGGATTGCGTAAGCAGAAAAGGTCACTTGTGAGACTGTGTGATATTACAGTGTCGGCTGAGTGAAGATGTGGAAAATGAGTTCGAGATGCAAAATTACAGGGTTTTTTTCTGAACAATATACCATTTTCACAGCAGCCACAATGATCTGAATGAGTAGGTTAAACATAGATGTTAGCAATGATTCTAAATAAGATCATGTTTCCTTTCCAGTGAGCCAACATGCACACCAGCAGCAGTCTGACTCTGTTTGACCTGAATGGAACAGAATATTAATTAGTATTCCTGCTAACACTTGTGTTTACGCTGCTATTTCATATCAATATAGCTGCTGTGAAAAAAGTCGGTTTGGCATGAATCATCAAAGAAGATGACAAAAAAGTTAGATATTGTTTTGGTATTGTTAGATATTAAGGTAGATAAGTGTTACCTAATATTTTAAATTCTCAGATTATTAATACTGATCTAGTGCAGTGCATCTAGCTTATCCAGGAAAGTTTTGAAATTGAGTTTAATGGTTCCCACCCGAGGGGTCGGAGCCCTCTAAAGGGTCACAAGATAAATCTGACATGTCCTTAGATGATTAATGGAAGAGGAGAGAAGAAAAAATCTAAAAAGTTCTTGTATTTACATTTTTATTTACCAAACCAGTGTGCTTTACTGTAAGGACAATAGCTGAGTAAAAGTACTTTCCCCCACCTCTTAGAAATGTATTTAAACTGTGTTTAAAGTAAGAAATAATAAGAAAAACGTTTTAGGTTAGAATCTAGATCATAGTGTTTTAAAACAGGGCCTGAACTGATTCATTTTTACCAAAGAAAGTCGTTTTCCTGACAAACTGCAGGAGACACTCAGCTGTCAAAACTGAGATGATATTTTGTTCAACGTTAATTGTAGACTGACAGTGACTGGCAGCTCTTTTTCGGACTCACTGCGGCTTTTGCGCGTTCTTCCAATATGCAATTACCGTGTACTTTTTACATTGTGGTGCTGCAACTTGTACTTAAAGACTAACAATAGATGGAAGAGCCGTGTTGTTGCTGTTCTTTCTGGCTGAAACTTTCAAGTCAGTTTTACTGACAACACCCAAACAACCACAAACAAACAAACCGTGGCATCACAACGACGCCACAACCTGGAGTACACTTGTACATCCACTGGAGGTCACAAGGAAGATGTTTAGGCGTTAAGCTGCTTTTTAAGTAGCAGGTTTGAACACTTCTTCCCCACCAAACCTCTAATTTAATCAGAAAAATATACGTCTTAGAGGTGACGTAGCCTGCACTGCCTTACCTTTTTTTAAAAAAGAAATAATCTCAAGGTCGTCCATCTCTAACCCACACACAGACGTTCACGGCCACTTTGCAGGGGAGAGAATTATCCTGTGACTCAATTGTGGAGGAGATGAGCAGTGAAATGTAAATACGCTTCTAAAAATAAGATTTATTTAGCTGAAGTGTGGTCAGCTGATGGAGTCGGAGCCAGTTCTGTGAGCGCTTCCAAAGGAAAAACGTGTGTCCCTCCTACAGCATCTGCTGTTAATCAGTGGGAAGCTGTTCTGCTGCAGAACACTCAGACCCTCTCACGGCTTCATCTTATATCACCCAACAAAAATCCACCGTTTGCATTATTTTTCATAACCTTACGTCTCCCCGAGAACTTAAAAATATAGGTTTTGAGGCTCTATATTCTACCTTTTGCATGTCATGTTTTTTTCATGTTTCTGTCTGTTTTTGACAGTTTCTATCTATATGTGTAAAACTCATTGTCATTAGAGTATGTAGTGTTCCACTGTGGGTGTTGGCTATGAGCGAGCTAAATCTCCCCGAAGCGGTGCTGATAAGCTAAGAATGTATGCGAGGGGATCACACACACACACACACACACACACACACACACACACACACACACACACACACTCGTGGATGGAGACAGGTAGGCAACTGAACCGAAAACTTCAGAGGAGCTTCGTCTTTTCAAGATTTACTGTGACACTGAGCAGGATTGTGTTCGCAGGAATCCTCACCCGGCTGCCAGAATTTCACTGCGTTCTTTGCCTCGTTGCTCATAAATGTGTGCGTGTGTGCGCGCGTGTGTGTGTGCACGCACGAGAGAGAAAGATCAGAGAAACCTTAGTCACACAGGTGAAGACAGAAACAGCGAGACAGCCGCAGAGAGAACAAAGGTGGATGGCTGAACAGCAGGACAGAAATTAAAGAGGAAGCGAGAGCTGTAATTATAGTCTTCATCATTTGTTTACCGCTGTGTCTTCAGCCATCTTTGCACACATCTACACTGTGTTTATCTCCGATTGCGAAGTCATCATTTTATCGGGTGTTGTGTATTTGATGGAGGGCGCTTGGCGTGTTTGCTCGACACCCGGCGAGCTCCTCCATAAATCGGAAACAATATGTTTGTGTACCACTCTGAGAGAAACAGAGATGACTCCTGCAGAAGGAAAAAAAAAGAGCAGCCCCGACTCAAAAGCAAAGCCCAACAGAGACAAAAGAAGAAAAAAAAACACAGCGAGGAAGGAACATTGTAGTCGGGGAAATTGGGAAAAAGGATGGAGAGTGTGTGATTGTGTGTGCGTGTTTGATTGGGAGACAAGGAGGCCCCCGAGCAAAAAGAACATTCAGTCACGAAAAGAAAGAAAGAAAGAAAGTAGACAGTGAGTGCTGCACAATACACTGTAAATTCTCAAATAACGGCTTTTGTTTACTTCAACTGAACAGGGCTTCAGGTCTCTCTTTGAGACAGGTTTCTATTACAGGCAGTGGGGTGAAACTGGAGGGTCTCTCAGCAATCTAAATTTCATGATACCTGACTTTGTGGTGTGAGAAGTGATGCTTCACTCGTTCTGTTCAAGCAAATAACCAGTAGTTGATGACCGAACAAATATCTGGTAAATATAAGATAATAGTAAGCCTAACTGGTTGTGTTATTCAAATTAAGGCGAGAAAAGTAGAGAAATTACACAGACCTTGTCAACCTGTTACAACTAAATTAGCATCCTGCAAGTGGCTCAAAACTCTCATAGTGATGAACACACAAAGATCCATCACCAAACAGCTGACAGACAAAATTAAAGACGAGCTGGTGAAGAAAGTGAAGCGTTATTAGCTAAAGAGCAACATGTTTGCTTGTCTTTACTGCCCCTAAGTGCATAAGAAATCACCCAGCAAGTTTAGGGGACTTTAGCTATAATAATGGGTTCAAGTTTTGTTGTTGTTGTGTTGTTGTTTTTATATCATTCTGTAGTCTGTAATCCTGATTTCCCAGTATTTTTACAAGCCCTTCTAAAAACAATTCCCCACTTTATTTGCTGAAAGTTTCTGCAAGATGACATTTCTACATATAAACTAGCATTGTATTGTTCATTTCCCAGTCTTACAAAGCCACACTTATCTCTACAGCATTCAGAGTGCCGGAGAATGGTTTGTTTCCACCCATGATCATTGCGCTGTCAGGGAGAAAATGCTCTGGTGTGCATTTCTTTAAACCAATCACAATTATCTTGGACGGCATAAAGCCCAGGATGCCGTTTTGGTGAAACGTTAGCATGTCGTGAGGCGAGCCCTGGCAGGTAGATGGCTAAATCACAGTAAAAGAAAAGCTAAGCTTGTACCATGTGCAACCCAGGTGCTAATTTGCTATTTTCAGCCTGTAGGTTGCTGTCTTTGAGGATGCTGTTTAGCGACAGGGGACTTTAAAAACGCAGTAATCAGATGCCACCTCACTGCCTGAAACAGGCGGTCAGTGGCAGGCTTATACCCACACTCTCACGAACCTGTAAAAGAACGCGGACCCTGTAAATTTTATTTTGAAAAGTGACTTAATACCATTCTGAAGCTACTGTTCACTGCCCTCGCTCATTGAAAGTTTCAAATCTGTTGCCCCTCTGTCCACATCCACCACTCACGTCTCGGTGTGCGGACATATCCGAAATTACACCCCTACATCACCGCAGCAAGACAGGAAGTTAACCCACCGGAGGTCAGGCAAACAAGATTTTTAGCTGGCATTGCTCTTTAATAATTCACTTTAAGGGAAGTTTGTCAAAGTCAAGGTTGAAATTTAAAGGTGAAAACTGTCAACATAATAGCATGGACTGTATTAAGGAAGTAAGTAAGGGAATAAGTGTATACACAATATAAAAGATGAATGAGACAGCTGGAGGACATAAAGGTAAACATTGTCTTATCAGCACGGCTGTGAATCAAATGTTCGGTTTTGTGTCTGCTCATGTTTTATTGTGCATGTTGGCACTCGACAACCTGAAGTATGTTGTTTCAACACGAAAGGGCAGCTGATTAAAGCAAATGGATTACCACATAAACACAACAAACCTATGATTTGAAACCAAAGCTGCACACACACACAGCGCGTCTATCTTTTATCCTCAAGGTTCTTTCTCCTCAGACCTAGAGCCAAGGACTTTAAAAGCTATTTCCAGCTGCCTTCTCAGTCAATTTCCTGTGACGGGGGTAATTTTATCTCTGAAAAAGGATGGGTGTTCCCACAATAACCTCCACGGCTCTTATCAGACACACCACCACTGCCACTGTAAAAAAGGAAACTATTCCAATCATCTGATATTCGCTTTTTTTCCTCCTGTGCCGAGTGGGGGATATCTCCAATTCCAGCAGATCAGGGCAAAGAGTGATATGCATGAAATGGTCCGGAAAATATGACCAAAATAGTTTCAACTTGTCAGACTCGAAAATGAAAAGAAAACATCATATCTGAGTGAAAGCGGGGGGAAAAGGCAGTGAATGTAACATCTTAAGTATTTCAAGTTTAAATCGTTTTGGGTTACCTGACAAGCAGAGGCTTTTGTGCTTCTGCTGCGCCTCCTCTTTTGGGAAGTCCCACAAACTTTTTTTCTGGCTTTATGAATTAAAAATCAAATGTTTTGCTCAGCATAAATATTGCAAGGCAGGCGGGCCTGTTTCTGGTGGCAATTAGCTCAGATCAAGACCTTCCTTTGTTCCCTGTTTGTGTCGCTGCCTTAAAAGTTTCGTGGCAAACAAAGGGATAGTTCAGATTGTTTGATGTAGGGTTGTGTGAGGTACTTATCAACAGTAAGTTTATTACCTGCAGTACCAGCATGGAGCCTAAACAGTGACCTGCTATGGACAAGGCCAGCAACAAAAGGCGTTCTAGCCACTTGTTCGTTTGCACTGCCTCGATCAGCTAGTTCGGTTGAGAGTCGGTTAAAAGTCACAAAAGCTCAACGTGCCGTGAACTGGAGTGAACCATGACCAAATATCGGGAAATGATTCCCAAGAACTATGAGCCAAATTGGCCAGGTGGTGTCACTATAATAATTAACGCCCAAAAGTCCACACTGTAAGATTGACTGACCTGAAATGGGACTCGCATGTCCAGCTCAATGTACCCTATAAAAAGCCTGTTGGACCTTAAAGGTCCTCCATGTTGGATTTTTTTTGCTAATTAGCCTAAATTAAAAAACAAAAGTGACATCTGCTTTTTTGATTTTGACTCGACCAAATAAGATATACTATAATTGTGGGATGTAGATACAAATGAGCATGATCAGGCAGAAAGCATGGTCGTTATCTTTGGAAGGGGCGGGGCTTAGCATAAACTGGCTATAACTCAATAACGATTTGACCAACCATCATAAAACTCATAAGGCACGATTGAGAGCAGGTCTGCCCCTAACCCTGCTCATAGGGGGCACCAGAAATGCCACAAAAATGTGCCGTGTTGCCTGGTGTAAATGGAGAGAAAATGACTGATCAGGCTGTGGATGAGTCCCTCATACAGCCTTACAACCAATCATCTGAACTCTCCCTTTAAAAGCTCCAGCTCAAAAAATCTGAAGTAACAAACTGTTCAATTAAATTTAGTTGAGGAATTATTCCAATTAACTTTTCACATGTGCTTGTGTTACATAATCATAATTGAAGATGAGATTACTGCCTCTGTCAACATTAGTTAGCTTGTGCAGTGTGTGGGTTTACTGCAGCACGCTATTAGTGAGCCACGAGATGCTGCCGCGCGCAGATTATAAACAACGAGAAAAAAAAATGAATAAAGGTTAAGTGAACTGACATGTACAGAACTCTGCTTTCTGCTTTGAAACACATCTCGCCTGAGGCTGAGATATATTTTAAGCTTCAGTGTTATTGAAGAAGAAGCAGCAAAACAAGTCATGTGAGCAGTGATAGGAAAGAAAAGGTGATACTAATTTTTGTTCAGGTCTATTTTGCCTTTATCTTGTGTTATTGTATATTTCATTTTCCTGTGTAGTATAGCTTTTAAAACCAGTAGCCCAATTTTATTAAAAAAAAACAGTTTTTAAAGGTAGGGGCTGCCTTAAAATTCTAACCCCTAACTCTAATTTTCAGGCTTCATACATTTTTATTGTCAGATAAACTTGATATTAAGTTGTACATAAGAAAATATGTTCAATCAACTTAAGATATCTAGTTGAACAAACAGCTTTATAATCACACTGCAGTGTTTCTTTAGAAACTTGTGAGAAAAGTGTTGCGGTGCCACTAAAGCATCATGATGCTCTGATGTCCCTGTAAGAGAGACAGTTATCAGTGTGTGTTGATCGTGACAGAAATCCCTCCCTTTCATGCTGTTCCTGGGTTCTGTGGAGGTCAGCTCAGGGCTAACAGGGTCTTAACCCGTTGTTTGTATCAAACTCACGTCATGTGCCAGCTGGCTGGCGTGAGGGTCCTCGGGGCTTAACAGGTGGTCAAAATCCCCTCTAACTTTTAGCAGAAAGGGCACATTTGTTTTTCTGTGTGTGAGAAAGGAGGGGCTGCCTGCGTCTTCAGATTAGTGTAAGGGGGGGAGAGGGCAGATGGAGTCTGTAGTGTGAGAGTGGGCAGACATGCATGTATGCATGTCTTGGTGTGCATGTGTTTGTCTGAGAGATTCAGCTGTTATGAAGCGGTCATACGTATTTTGATTTACCATCTTCTCTCACTGTTTTCTCAAGGTAGAGCAGATGGCAGCACTTGATTTATTTTAATGATTATATCTAAAGGCTAGTACTGTCACTGTGAAATTAAAATTAAAATTAAAAAAATGCAATAACTTTCACTTATCCAACAAATCCTACAAAATAAGTATCAAAATACATTGTTATTGCATATTTCTGATCATTTAATAGCCAATACTGTGGTTTGATTAGGTTTAAGCACCAAACCTTCTTGGTTAAGGTAGAAAAAGATCATGGTCAAGATAAAAAAAAGAATCCAAAGCTGACTTTTAAAAGGAAAAGTGGTGTGAATGCACTGCCCTACAAAGGCGGACAGCAGTAACTACAGAGGCAGTGAAGTTTACTAGAAAGAGGTTTTAGTGCTGGTCAGCAAACTGAGCCACAGAAGAGCTGTAATGCATCCAGACATTACTGCTGCAGAACCTACATAAGACCCAAAATAGCCCCATGCAGATGCTGCACTTTGCTTCTGGGTCGTCACAGGATGCGAGGGGGCAGGTGTAAACCGACAAACAAAATGTGTTCGTCAGGTGTCTTATTTTGAAATCCATATGATAAATGAATCTACAATCTTATAAACAACCCCAATTCCAAAAAAGGCTTATCAATAAAACAGAATTTGATCATTTGATAATCCTGTACTCAGTTAAAACAATACGAGGACAACACTTCTCATGTTTTACCTCATCAGTTTAATTGATTTGTGCATACTTAGTGCTTAAAAAAAACACCTGTTTGAATTATTCAGCAGGTAATCAGGTGATAGTATCATGATTGTATAAATGATACCACACCAACTCAGGAGCACTTTGTAAAACAGTTTTGGGTAAACAGTTAATTTGCAAATGATGGCAATTTTTATTTTATTTATTTACATTTTACATGGCGCCCCAACTTTTTTTGGAGTCAGGCTTGTATTTCATGTTACATCATAATATCATAAACACCTTCAATTACTTAACTTTCTCTATCATGGTTGGATTTAGCAGTTTTACCTCATTTAGTCCTCATTAGTGGAATAACAAATTTAAGATGTCACTTCAATCACTCAAATAGTCAATAAGTAAATTTAGTTTTAGCTTTAGCTAAGGCTAGCTCTGGCTATCTCACCAGCCATGTAATTGGTGGTCTCTGAGTCCAGTCGGTGCAATTGTAATCTCTACCTTCCAATCATTGTTTTAGATATCACAGAAAAATTAACTTTTTTTTTTCACATGGACACTCTTCCAGAGCTGTTACGACCTGACTGCATGTGTACATGAAGTCCTGAGGCAGTTCATTTACATTCAGACTTAGCATGCTACTTGCACCTGTCCTTCACACACATTCCTTATCATGCAACCTGAGATGAATTCTCCTCAAGTATCTCTTTCTTTCATGGGTGATATCTACTACACATGTAGTACATCAGAGAGTTTCAGAATGTTATATAATGCTTGTTATTAAAGGCATAATAGTTGTACCATCCCCTTTGCTTGCATAGGCAACTTGTGAGCCTGCCAGAGCAAAGAGAAATCTGCTCTTGCCTTGTTTTTTTTTTCTTTTATAGCAGATAATTAGCCTGTACGATAACTGCCGGGTGTGCTGACCTGTGCTATGCTACATTCTCTTTCCAGCTGAATGGAGAGAGAAAGAGAGGCATGATAATTAGATGATGCACTGACCTGTAGCTTTCCCGCTAATTATTCTCCTCTACTTAAATTTGCTGAAACACGCAAGATGAGAAGGTACAGACGCACACATCAGCTGTGTGATGACTAAGGGCATCAAGCCCATCATCGGAGGCAGAATGGCTTGAATATTAAAGGGTGCCAACCAGCAGAGGGCCCCTAATAATAGAGGGGACAGTGCATTAGTGGTTTTATGCAGATTTGAGATGATCCCGGGGAAATGAGGATCAATGTGAGGGATGTTTTTTTTTTTCGTTTCTTTTACTGGATATTATTATTTAGTACTTTTCTAATCTTTAGAAGGTTTTGGATATGAAAAAATACAAGAGCATTTTACTGCAACCCTGATTCCAAAAAAGTTGTGTTGCTGTGTAAAATGTAAATAAAAATAGAATCCAATGACTTGCAGATACTTTTCATCCCACAGCCCTGTACCCAAAGACATTAGTCTCTGAAACCACTAAGTTTTAGAGGGGAATTTTATTACACAGCTGCTATTTTCTTATTGAGCTCTTATGTTCCAGTAATTAGAAAATCAGTACCTTTTCTTCTGTGAGTGCTGCAACTTTGGAATCGGTTGTGATTCACATTCTTCCATTATATCACTAAAGGCATGCCTCCTCTCTGAGGACTAATTACAAAACTACAGCACTTCACACTTGAATATGTGTTTCAAACTTTTGGTGAAAAGAAAAACCTGTCTCTCATAGGAGTAGCGCCATGATATTTCATTTACAGACGCTTAGAAAGGCTGAATAAACACTTTCCGAGTGAGCGTGAAGGAGGGTATTGCTCTAAATGTTCCCCGGGTAAATGACGCTTTGGAAAAGTTGGATGTGTTTTCTCCCTCATTGTTTGGCCAGAGGATCTGTAATGTGTAACTAAAGCGGCGCTGTCGAAAAATGTTTTTGTTGGAGGAGTTGATCGGCGCTGTCTGAAGCTGAAGAAAAACTTCTGACTTTTTTGTTTTCACCCAAACGTTGAAGTTTGACCCTCATAAAGCTGCATCTGCTGCGTGTTGAATCATAACCGACACCGAGAGATGTGAGTGTAAATATACTCCGTGCCAGCTAACTTACAATTACTCTGCATTGATTTTAAAATTCTTCTCTACTGCCTGTCAGGCTCCATTCACATATAGCTCAATTTAACAGTTATAAACACACTCCTACAAGATTATTGATGATTTCTTATGACTTATAAAGACACTTACTCATTCGGCATTGATTTTAACTCTAATAAAAGTGAGACGGGCAAACAAAAACAAGTCGGAAAGGAAATTTCAAAAAAGAACTTGCTGGCTGTAGTGTTGTTGGAGAGGCCAGTATTTCAACTTTGCATATTTCCTTCATCTCTCATGTGATATCATGTTAATTTTATGATTTAGGACAGTAAATATATCACATTTCTCCTTTAACTGATCAAATGACTAATTGTGATGCTCTCTAACTTTGTAATTTTTAACTTTGTCACCACATTAAGGTCAGTTTACTGGTCATGTGGAGCACTACTCAGCCTTGACAGTTTCCCAAAGTCTCCAAACTTTACTAAAGTGCAAAAAAACCAATGGATCAGCGCGGTAAGAAAAAGGGCAGATGGACATCCGATGGACACTCCTAGTAACATTTCCTTCTGCGTGAGCTCTGGTGTAATAATACACACATCTACGCACATACACATTCTGCCTCTGTGGCCATTACCAGCACACTCTAATAGCCATGCTCAATTAAGCACACCTACACCCAGCAGGCAATCGGCGCTTGTTAACCTGCAACCTCATTGAAGACACCATGCCTCGTCACTAATGACACTCCACATATTCGCTCCGTGTGCATGCCTCTGAATACCCTCCTGGCACACTGGCATGGTGTAGTAATTATGCTAATTGCTTAATTATTCAGGAGAGATAATAAGTCAGCGTGAGATGATACAATCTCACTTGATAATTGAGTTAGATACCTGGGTAAGGATAATAGGAAATTTCACACTGCAGAGCAGCATAAAATTAATGCTTAAAATTCAATTTATGTGTTAGATAAATATGGAGGGAATCTATAACCTTGACATACCTCCTGTCATTTGGGGCCGCAGGTTAATTAGAGCTCGGTTTTGGAGAAAAAAAATTTGACATATTCCATAAAAGCCATTTTATTCAGTGAGAAGCAAATGGAAAAGAGTGAAAAAGTACAAACCCCAGTTCCAGAAAAGTTGGGAATGCTGTGTAAAAAGTAAATAAATTCAACTGAATACAGTGCAAAGACAAGACATGATCAGTTTGTGTTTGTTTGTTCTTTACATTTTACACATCCCAACTTTTTTGGAATTGGGTTTTTTAAATAAAGTGAACTTCTGTGCTTACCCTGAGTTTTTCATAGCGGTCGCTCAGCGCTGCCACCTGGTGGTCTCTGTGCCTTCCGACCAGTTTGCACAGCGAGCAGATCAGCTGGTCGTCTGTGACACAGTACATGTTCACTTTCTCCTCCTCGTGCTCCAGGCACTGGAGCCCCCTGAGGTGGGAGTCTGGCATGGGCTCGATGAGCCGGTGGCCGGTGAACGGCTTCTTGTTCGGGTGAGTCGCTCGGAGGCACTCCTCGCAGTATGACACCTCGCATGTCACGCAGGTTTTCACGGCATCCTGCGGCGGGTCCTGCTCACAGAACTGGCACTGGACCGGTTCAGGAGGCGTACCTGGGCTGGACATTGCGGCGCTGACGGGTACCAGTGCCAATCGGTTGCTCCCTTCTTCGCCGGGAGAGTTGGGCCCGCTGTGGGGCGCCGGCAGCGGCAGTGGTAGAGGCAGCCCAGCTGAAGATGAAGCCCGCTGGACTCTATCAATAATGTTCTGCAAGGTCACGTTTCTCTTAAGTCCTTCTAGTCCACGCTCCGGACTCAGGGAAATGACATATCTACAGGTGGGGCACTGGAAGGCGCCGATGCTCTGAACAGACTCGTTGGTGGCGCAGTGGGAGATGAGGATGCGGTGGGCGCAGCCGAAGCACAGGCTGTGGGCGCAGGGGAGCAGTAGAGGGTCTTCAAAGAGCTCCAGGCAGATTGGGCAGGTCAGCTCTGACTCCAGAGTGTCCATCCTGCTCAGAGGAGGCCAGGCGGGACCAGGCGCAGTGTCAGCGAAATCCAGAAGAGCCGCTCAGCTGTCTGCAGGCCAGAGACAGAGAGAGATAGATGGAGGGGAGCACAAAGAGAGAAGGGGGTAAAAAAAAGGGAAAAGAAAGCACAGGGATTTGTGATTAAATGGTGTGAAACGGCTTACTTCTCACTGCTTTCTTGGGAAGGCTTATATCTCAATGGAGCAGACCACTGAGTGGACTTAAAGAATGGCACAGTGTTAAGTGTTGGATTTTTCTAAGACTGTGGGAAAACTGAAAATGAGGCAAAATTGGTGTCTTCAAAGACCAGACAAATGCAATACTTGAAAAAGTTCTGAGCGTTTTATCATCACACATTCAGATCTTTAAAACCAGCAACAATGATGGAATAATTGCATCGATGACAAAACAGATAAAAGCACACCAGAAAAAAAAAAAACACCAAGGCTTCTCACAATGCTGAGCACCAACCTTAATATCTACATCAGTGGCAATAAATCAGCTATGACTCAAGATCTTCCAAGTCAATGGTGTTCATGGCAAACTTATAAAAGTAGTTGTAGGAGAAGTGGTGAAGAGAACGAGATGAAAGAAGGTGAAGAAAATATTGAGAACCCAGAGGAAACGGAAGACGAGTTGTGCCGACGACCAAACGTACAGTTATCCTACAATTATCACGTGGCTTTAGTTTCAACCACATGTTACAAAAATGCCGTTGACCCAGTTTTGCTCTCTGATCGTTCTTGTTGTTGCTGGCTCTGCAGTTACACAACATCTGGATCTGAGATCATAGCATATAGCATCATAATGGTATATCGCCTTTATCAAAGGGTTTTCAAACTCTGAGACTGAGTTTTGTTCAATTCCTGGATGCCTAACCCGACACTTACCAACTGAGCCAAGATAGCCTGACCACACGAGATACATAAAACAGGTCCGTCCCAAGATGTTTAATCGTTTCTGACTGAGTATAACACTGAGCGCTGGTGTGGCAGTGGGTGTGGTGTTTATTTGGTGCAGCAGTGGCAGCAGCAGGCACATCTGTAGTCCATTGGGAGTCAGCACACGCGTCCATTTCGTCCCCTGCAGAGGAGATGAATCTTGATTTCCGTCTGACCCTGCACACTGCCAGTTTGTCTCCTGGTTAAAACAACTCATCTGTGTGGTTGTTGGTAATGTAGTTTGCAGTGTGTGTGTCCTTCTGCAGTGTGTAGTTTAAACTTAAAAAAAAATAAGTTGAAAGCTTGTCACAGCAGAGCTTTTGAGAAGTTCTACATCTAAATCACACCAACTTTAAATCCACATATTCACACAAGTGACTTCAATCTTCCTAACAAAAAAAGATTTCCTGGTTGTCAGCCATGGAGAAGTTAGGAGATGTTACAGGGGAGCTGTGTGCTGTTTTTGTTAAAAGACCTTTTTCATAGCAGCCATTTTATCTGGGAGTCTGAAGCCATAACTGTACAAAATTGAACAAAAAGTGAAAAGATGTGCGTGGAGGGTGTTGCACTGTAAAAAACTGTTTTAACTTAAAAAAGACTTAAAGTTGACTGAATTTGAGAACACAAGTTGAGGCAATTTTGTAATAAATGCAATTATTGTGAAAAGAAACAACCATGATCTTATCTTAAAATGTAGTAAAGACACAATTCAGTCATATGTTTTGAGAAGAGTCTCAGGAGAGACTCTCACACAACGCTGTTAATATGCTGATCATTTTTCTTTAGAAACTTAATTTAAGTTCATTGAACTCGGAACAATCCGTTCATTCAACTCATCATTTTAAGCTAAAAGACTTCAAGTTAGAAGAACTACTCATGTTTAGAAGTTCTGATAATAAAAAAGTTGAATTAACTCAAATAAATCAAACTTTTTTTCATATATATCGGTGTGTCGTGACACCTTTTAAGTAATGTCATTTGTAACAACTTTGACATATTATTTCATATCAGTGTGGCTGCTGTGCAAAATGGTCTTTTGTTTCTTCAATTAAAAACTATATTAACATTTAGAGTGATAAATACATCAGTACGCTGTTGAATAAATGTGACTGGGATCTTGATTCATTTCCATTTTAGTCAGAAGTTTTATCACTGTGTCCAAAAGTTAACTTTGAGCCTTTGACTCTGTTTTCTCTCTTCTGTTTTCTTTTGTTCCGTCCTCATTTATGAACTTAGCCAGGGGGCTGTTAATAAAACAAGCCAGTTAAGTTTGTGGCAGCAAATTTTCACAGCCACTGAAAAAAAAAAGAAAAGCTTTCACCACACAAAAGAGAAACTTTTCAAGATTAGATGAAACCCCATACAAACCCTTCAGGGAAATGGGATCATTGTAAGCTGAAGAAATGGATCAGTGCAAAGAAAACAATATAGATAAGAATAATGGAATCTATTCAACACTTAATTAGAATAAAACAATGTATTGAAAAATAAGTTTTCGTGTCTTTAGATTGCATTGAAGGAAGCAATCTAAAGATTATCATCTCGATCATGCAAATGAACACTATAGACACCGCTCTAATTAATCCTAATTCTAGTCTAAATCTCGACAAAGTGCAATAATGACAATGACAAAACAGACATAATGCTTCCTTAATGAATCGTGGTGCATTTCTGAGGCAGGAAAATCATCCACTCTAAGCCCTACGTTTCAGCAGATGTCACTGTTTACTGAGCTTAAGGCTCGTGTGCATCTGAGTGGACCACCACACTCAGAATATCCCTCCTGTTCGTTCTCTAGCCTTCTTTACGCATCGTTTCCTTTCATCCGCTGCAAAAAAAAGAAAGATAGAGAGAAAAAAAACAAGTGCTGCAGATAAACTAAGTCCTCTGTGACTTCTGAGGCCAGATAACATTCATTTGCAGTGCAGATGAGCTGCAGGGATCAGAAAACGGATGACAGAATAATACACAGAGGACATTTTTAGATTTATTACTGTACAAAAATATAAACTGAAGAGTGAAAAACTTTGATCTTCCAGAAAGGCGAAGCCACATGTTGAAATAAAGCAAACGCGGAAGGGAATCGCACGCTTCAGATGAAGTGGAAAGGGAGTGTGTTTGGATGGACTGTAAACACAATAAATCCTTAGAGATTCACGCACACACACACTGATACACACTCGTATCCAAACCCACACACGCACAGTTTCTCTAAAGCACCGAAGAGTCTCCCTCAGGTGTCTGTTTTTCCTAGATATGTTTTGTCAGTGAAGACTGACGCTTGTTGACAGTCGAGTAAAAACCCGGAGAGCGTGTTGTGAGTTCACTGTGTCATGATGTTCTTGGCCTCGTGGCCAAGAAATCATCCCTGTGTCCCCGAACGTACATGTCGCAGCTCTGAGTCTAAATTATTAGCTTTGTTTGATGTGGCTGTGACCAAATATAGGAGGATGGACGGACAGTGACATATGTGAAAAGAAAAAGGAGGTTTTTCTTCTTTTCAAGCTAGAATTAACCCTGGTTTCAGTGTTTGTCACCAAGACACACACGTAAAACCTTGAAGTCCAACAAACATTTGTCTATTTTTCTGCCTCTGTTGCTGTATTCCTGCATATCTTGGTGTGTTACCGCCACTTGTAGATCAGTGGAAGAGTGTTAGCAGGCCCATGTATTGTTTCATCCATGTGCATGTGCGTCCTCACGTGTGAGACAATTAAAAACAGGAACCCATTCATAGAATAACAGCTCCGTGGCACCGGTACAGGTCTGACTTCATCGGGAACCCTTTTAAGCAGCGCGTGATTAATCATCAGGAGGAAATCTTTCAGACGTCATAGTAATTTTGCACCCAGGCTCTCAGGTATGCAGATGCAAAAACAAACAACACACAAAGAGTGGGACTTAAAAGATGACAAATGGAATTAAATGGTCCTTTAAAGCTGCACTAATCAATATTTTTATATAAACAATGGATCATATGGCTGTATATAATGTTAAATGGGTTGGTTGGTTGCTGCTCGTACACAAACACACAGAGAATTATCACTCAGCTCTGCAGTTCCCCCTCAGGTTTAATCAGCTAAAGAGCTTGATAATTCATTCAGGAGATGGTCCAGACGCAGCGAAAGTAGAATGAATATTGGACTTCCATTTGTTGGGTGGCCACAAACACGACTCCGAATGAATGCTAATAGCAACTTTGTGTCTGCCGGGTGCGTAAACAGGCAGCCGTTTGCTTACTCATACTGTCAGTGGGGTGTTTTCAGCTTGTTTTATTGCCCCCATGTGGTCAAAAAATCAATTAATGCAGCTTTAAGTTTGATGAAGTTGATATAACATGTTGGACGCCAGCTCAGTGAAATTCATCAGCAGTCTTTTATTAAGTTATTAAGTACTGAAGCTAATGTTGCTCAACTGACAAACTTGGCTTAATTACAGCTGGTTTAATATGGTCATACTCTTAATTTCATTTAGCATGGTAAGACCTCATTTTAACAGTAGCGTTTTATTTTAAGGGGTGTGCATTTCACTGTCATAACCATATTATGACATGTGGACACATGTCATGAACATGACATAATCTTCATGAATGTTTGTGCCAATGATTATGCTGTCAGTAAGTGCTATTCAGTCAATTATGTCATTTTTAATGCAAGGTTGACACAGTCTGAGGCATCTTTGTTATGACAGCTTGACATTAGCTTTATGTTTAAATGTTAAGGACATCAAGGTTTTTAAAAAAAGACATTGTTGGATTCATTAATGTCAATGTCAACTCCTTTATGTTCATGACAGGTGTCATGAAATGGTTATGACAGTGCAATGACAGTCTTATGCACACCCCTTCAAATAAAAATAGTATTAACGTTTTAACTTGCAAAATCCTACTCCACATTATAAAGCCTGAAAAAATTATACTTGTAAGCTAAGTTCAAAATGCACCACTTTACTTGATGTCAAGGAAAATATTCATGACACACTTATAACTGTCTTATGACAGCCAATGTCAAAACCAACCACATGTCAAGCTGCCGTGACAAAAAGATTGACAGGTTATTGTCAAGTTGTCATAACAAAGACATAACTGGTTGTCAAGCTGCTGTTACAAGGACATCTCAAACAACCATCAAATCAATATCATCAAAATAACAAAAGTAAAGGCCATGTGTTCAGCTTAATTCTTTATTAAAACCAGAGATATCTTATGCAGTAATGTGCAGGGTGTATACTGCACACCGAGCACTGTGCAGACTGAATAATGCTGTATTAATGAAGCAGATTTGATTCAGACAAGTCCGAGGACATTTTTTGACGTCCACCAGTCTGCACAGTTGTCAGCCAAGTAACATAAACAGCAGGCCGCACTTTACAGAAGCAGAGAAAGTTTCTGACAACGCCAAGAAAGTTCGACAGTGATGGAGCTGTGACTGGTTAGCGTTTGACAGGAGGGAAACCTGCAGGCGCTATGGGATAAATAGAATAAATTCACCTCATTCTGACACACACCTAAATTTGTGCTCAAACATAAACATACATACTCGCACAAACCCAAATTGGCAGGTAAGACAGAGTGAAATGCCTCTGAGCACACCATAGGTGACACTGTTGAACCGTGCATTGTGGTGACGGAGCACAAAACAGAAGAAATAGAAGGAAGAGTGACGAGGGAGGGGAGGAAAGAGGGGCATAGCAATGGGGGGAAATTAAAATCAGAGAAGGGAAAGAGTGGAAGCAGGAATGTGAGAAGGGGAAAGGGGGCATTCAGGCAGAAGGAGGAAATTGGTAAACTCCGAGCCAAGTTGTTTATTTTTCCCACCATCACTTTGTGCTTCATGACTGTCAGAGCTGCCACAGTGTGTGAAAGGCTGCTGTCTGCTGTGCTGGCACCACTGAAACGTCAGTACCAATACTCTTCAGTGGGGGGCAATACAAAGCTGAATGAGTAGTGAAAGGATCCTCCTCTCTCTTATTCCTCCTTCTTTTCCCTGCAGCTTCAGTATGCAAGCAATAGATGTTTCTTACCAAACAGAAAAACAGATTTCACGTACCAAAAATTCTATTTATTTATATATTGTGCCCATATATGTCTTATACATACCATTTTACAAGAAGATATGTACCCAGTAACCTCACAGACCACGGTGGTTTTGCATTAAAGGCACTTAACAAATTCAATGTACTGCACAATGCTGCCAACCATTTTTAAAAGCATACCATAGCATTTTTATCTGATTTTATACATCTTTAAACTTAATAGGTCATATTTCAAACTCTCCAACTGTCATATTTCTGCATTTTCCATGTCTAACATTTCTAACAACCCAGTTGCTCTCAGACAGTCACTAGACAGTTAGTCTGACTAGTAACCGATAGGAATGCACGTGAATCTGAATATGTTATCCGGGAAAGCACAAATAGTTTCAAAAAAGAGACCGCATCTACCTTAATCACTGATAAAATACACCGAGATTATTCCAGAGATCTCGTCCGTTTCCAGTCTTCTATCCAAATACAGATACAGAGACAGATAATTGTGTTGGTCAAACAGGTACAAATACAAGTGATGATGTAGTAACCAAGCATTATTTCAAAGTCCAAAGAGTATATAATTCCCTAACTTCAATAGTTTTCTTCATTATAGAATACGTTATCAGTCTCATTCACAACTGTATATATTGTGTAGTATTTCCCTGTTAGTCTTTGGTAGCAGCATATAGCAGCTTTAGCTTCAGTATTTAAGCACGGAGTGCATGGAGTCATAAAGTGCATATTTCAGATGCCTTTCACAGGGTCCTTGAGAGTTGGCTTGAGTCAAAAGAACAAGACTAGGTCAAAGTGTACTGTATGGCTAGATGTGTATTGTCAGTGACCTCATTGAGGACAGTTGGCGGCACGCTGCAAAAGGATCCTGGGGATGTATTTGAGGACGGTACACGGGTCACCTGAGGACGCAATTAAGGACCGTCTGCAGATCACCGCAAAGGCCTCCTGAGGACACAAACGGGGACCGTCTGTGCCTATTAATTTTAAAAGAGCTATGGTTGATGGGAAAACTCCAACACTTGACCATCCAGTGGTAACTTTGTCACTCACTCAGTAAATCACAGATGGATTTTGATGATTTTGTTCCAGACAAAAACACAAATTATCTAAAGCCTGTTCTGGCGCATTTTTAAAGGACCGTTGTCTAGTATTCAGTGGCATCTATAGCGATAAGAACTCGCCTCCCCCTCCAAGTGTGTGGGAGAACTTACGGTGGCTGTGAAACTCGTAAAAATATGCAAAAGGCCGTATCTACTGTAGAGTCAGTATTTGGTTTGTTCTGTTCTGGGCTACTGCAGAAACATGGTGTTGCAACTTGTAGATAAAAACTGCTCTTTTTAAGTTAACGAAAACACAGTAATTCTTATTTTCAGGTGATTAGACACTAATGACAACAGACTTATGTTGACTTATATTCCATTTCTGCCATATTCTGCCCATAAATCTTACATTTCAGACCTTTTAAAGCCAAAATTGGCCCGTACTTTCCTCCATGAGGATCCGTGTTCAAGGACTTGACCAGGGCTTGTCCATAGACCTTTATGCTATGATACACAATGGAATATTGCCTATGCATGTGTGGAAACACATCCTCCAGGCAGACTAGAAAGGGTACATTCAGGCATGAGTCAAGTTGACTTTGTTACAGGAATGTTGCCATCTAACTTTTGCGATATGCAGCGTTGTAGCAGCTTAGCAAATGCACTTCCAGAGTGATTTTAAACATGGCAGTTATATTGTTCCAACGTTTCCGACGATGTTTTAACAGCATTGCTGCAACGCCATATCAACTATGTTATGGTGTCATGTTTGAACAACATATCAGCAAAGTATTTAATGGTAATATTGTAACTATAATCTTGCTGTAACATCGCTAACAATGTCACAAAATATACGTCACAATTGCCAATGTTGCGGGGACCTACTGTGTTTGTAGGGTTTCAGAGTGTTTTGGCATGAACTGAAACTAATTGCCTGAAAGGAAATCTGCAGAAATTCTTAAACTTTTTAAGCCTGTCACTCACTTTTAATATGTTTCCAAATCTCTTCTCACCACTTTCACATTTAGACTAATTATGTAAAAAATGGAGCAATGATTCTTCCTGACAGCACCGCTTGTATTTAAAAGAAAACACTCGAGAGAAATACTTGATATTTAAGAAACAGGGCCGCTCCAAGGCACACTGGCAAAATATTCCGATGGCTATTTCATTTTTTGAACTTTAGTGCACCTTTAATACAAGTGAACTTCTGAGCACTCAAGACTTTTTATTGACAAGAAAAATCTGCAACTATACAGTGAACCTCTGAACATGGCTGTAAACCCTGTGAACTTTCCCATACGGATAACAAAATAATATCCAGCAGATATGATAAGCTCAGGGGTGCATTAGAAGATCTGCGGTTGAGGTTCTCCGCCTTTCAAAAGAATCACACTGACATCTCTGTATCATCTTTTTCTTCTCTTTCTATTCCTGACACTTTCATTGCTCTGCCTCTCTCCTGTTACAGGATTGTGTACCAGAAGTCCAAAATGTTTCTATTTTGAGAGGAACAAAGGTCATTGCCCTGATGTTGCTCTAAAATCTGTTTTTGTTATTCTGAAACAAAACTTTCTATATGGCTTCTGATCCATAAATGTCAGCGACTGACCTTTAGTGCTCAGTCAGTGTAAAGCAAAACCTCGATTTTAATATTTTTAAGGCTCCTTGGAAAACAAATAGCATGTCTATTAGAAGATCTAATGACACACTTTTAAATTAAACCTATTTTCAACTTCTGATCTCTCTTCCTGTTTATATTTGGGCAGACTCCGCCATTAGTCTGCGCTCGACTCTTAAATCTTTCATTAAGTTCAGGTCCAAGGAGGTTGTGGCTTTCCCTTCCACTCATAGTTTAAGCTGTTAAAATTTTCATGGGCGCTCTTTCTATCCATTTTCTCAAAAAGTGATTCGACAAGAGCACGGCGCAGACGAAAACAGAGGCGAGGCAGGGTCTGCGTTTTCGAAAATGGGAAAAGAATGTGACTGGCTCCTGCGGTTCTCCATAATACATGGAGACGCTCATCATCCTGATAATAACTGTTAATAACTGTGTTCAAGCCACAGTCTCTTCTTCCAGTCTTTTAACAATAAAAACTTGCTAAATTTCTCCCCTTTAAACTCTTCAAAACTTCAGGGGGAATTTAGTTTCACTTTTAGCTTTTCAGCAAAATGAATATTTTAAGTCCACCATCGCTTGACAAATTGAGCCGAAAAAGTTATGCTCTTCCATGGCAATTGGGAGTGACTCCATTGCTCACTCCGAGTGAAAAATGATTATCGTAAGCAGCCAAACTCTATCCAACCCCGCCCACCAAAAAAAACACATTTGGGTGGTGGAGGACTCCATTTGGTGGGTTGACGTGAGCGGCTGTGGCAGTCCACGGAGCAAACCCGAGAAGTAGGTCATCCCCATTGACCTCGCTCACACAATCAGCATACACTGTGTGTGTCACTGTATGATTCCGCTGTTCCAATTCCCTCTTAACTCACAGGAGGCAGAAAATAACACACGGCGTAATGTTTGGAACCAAGCGAAAGAGGGCAAACCATCTGAAGCTGAGTGTAAACATGACGATATATATCTGCCCGTTAGCCTTTTATAACGCCACATTTTCACATCAAACATATTTGACATACTGTACCAACCAAACTCCATAGGAAAAGTCAGTAATTTTACCTTGCAGAACACTGGGAGTTGTTGGATATACCGGTGCCTCAATCTGTTAGTTTGTTTGTCTTATTGGATGACTTCAGTCAATCCAAAATATCCTTTTAAAACACAGAAGTCCCACAGTAACACAAAAAACTAACAGATCCAGGCAGCAGCAGACCAGAATTTCCTGTGTTCTGTAAGATAAAATGACTGATTTTTCCTCTGGACTTTGGTTTGGATGGAGATAGCAATATTTAACTTCTGTGACAGGGATTTTCGCTGACGTGCTTCTACTGTAAATAACATGCTGACTATCGATACCTCGTACAACCACATCTCAAATAATCCAAACTGTCCCTTTAAGCTCTTAACAGCTTCTTCAGTAAACTTGCCCATAAACATCACCTACTTCCACAGTAGGGACACGCACAGGACGAACCGGTGCTCAATTATTCACAATTTTGTGAAAATCCACATGAATTATTCACGCTTTTTGTGAATTATAAAACACAACCTCTACCTTTTAGTGTCTTTTCCCCTTTTAAAAAACTTCCCCCTCTCCATATTTAACAACATCTAAACCTTTCAACACCTTGTTTACCTCAATCTGTCGAAGAATTTTCAAAGACCCCCTCAACCGCTTATGGGATTTGCAATTCAGAATAATCTGCTTTCATAGCACCGGTGGATAGCACACGACCAGAGATTAACCTTCGACCTCAGGGCATCAAGAGCGAGTCGTCTTTTCAGGGTCACGCTGAGCATGCCAAGGTCAAAGCAAATTTTCTCTACAAATTGATTTTCGAAAGGGGAACTTTAATACTCATTCCCAGCTCTATGTTTGTATTGTGGGATTCCACTGGAGTAGCTTTGCATGATTCACAGCTCAAAAACATCCTTATTTATGGTCCAGAAGTTGGCATTGCTCTGGTTCCCTCCACAAAAAAGCCAAGTGAATTTTTTCCTTTGGGTTTGTGCAGAAAATAGCAGCCATTCCTGCAGCACTCCATTCACTAAATTTGGGTTAAACTGGATTATATTTCATGGAGAAAATGTTTAATTGCCCTCCTTGCTATGTCCTGATGAACAGATTGTTTTACTCGTTGTTAACGGCTACTTTACCTGCTAGCTGGCTTGTTAGCTCAGAGATAGGTCTGGCTGTGCAAGGCTACAGAATTTCATAATTTAATTCACTAATTTTTGTGAAACTGGGTCACATTTTGTGGAGAAAAGAATTTCTGATTTTCCATCCTGCTATCCTCTGGCTTGTCCGTGATTGACGGCGTTTCTTGATGGAGAAAGCGCTACTTGTTGTTAATGGTTAGCTATTGTAGCCACTTAGCCATGCAGCTAACTAATTTTGCACAGATATTTTGCTCACAGAGATGACTTGTCTGTGTTTACCTCATTATTTTAAAATTTGGTCACGTTTAATATGAATATCCAACATTTTATGGGACAGAAAATGAGGGAAAGCATAGTTTTACTTGTCATTAGTGGCTAGTTCACTCATAGGCCTGGCTATGCAAGACTACAACCCCAGTGTTACTGAGCACAGTCTCTTTTCCTTTGCCAATGTGCTTGACAGCATATGACAGCTCTGTTTTTTGTCTGCCTCAACTTTCATTGATTTACAATACCTTTACTTGTTGTTAGTGGTTAGCCTCTAACTGCTGGTTAGCTCAGGCAGCCATGCAGCTACAGTAAATGACTTTATCTGGACATTTTGCTCACAGGGATTACTTTTACATAGGCTTATACCTAATTTTAATAGTAGGAGAAACTTGGGATGTTGTAACACTGTATCTCTGGCCGTGTTTGATATGAATAGCCAACATTTTAACGTTTTATGACAGAAAATATGGGAAGCACAACAGGTCCCCTTAAAGGAAAGAGGGTTGTGTATGCAGCCATGAGAAAGAGTGCTGACATGCTCCCCCGCCACGTAGAGCAAAGTCAAAATATTTTCACTCAGCGTTTCCTTGCTAAATATTTGTCTTGGGCACTGCTTGTAGGAAGTACGTGATAAATCTTGCAGTGCAGAAGCTGGAAGAAATTCATTTTATGTAATCCACAGCAGGCGCGGGCTCGCAGGTGTAGGTGCTGAGACTCCAATTAGGACACAGGGAGAAAAAGCATACCTGGGTGATGAACAAGCCCAGAGCTAAAGCGAACGTCCAAACTCCACTTTTAGACTGGTGATAAAACGCTTTAGATGTCAAACTCAAAGGAGAATTAGATTTTTAGAATCTCTCTCATCTCTTCTCTCATCCCTCCTCCTCATCCCGCCTCCTCTCCTCCACCTCCTTTTCAACTTCCCCGACTCCCCTGTGCACCACAAGGCTGCATTTTCTGGATTGTTAACAAGTTAAAACCACTAACTGTTGCCACACGCACACTCAGAAACACACACAGCCTTTGTCTGATTCCAGACACCCTGCCATGTTGATCCTTAATCCGCCTTCTACCACACTAGCTGTGACCAATCACGGCCTTTCATGTTCTGAAGCGGTCAGTCACACCTAACAGGATTGGCCGGCCGTAGTCCGGGATGCCGAGGCTATTAGTGATTATGATAAAGGGTGACATTTGTGATTGTGGGTTTTTGTGTGTGTATTTGTGTGTGTGTGGTGCGGGGGACTGTCTGCTTGTGTGACCCAGATTGAGGACAGTGCCGCATGTGAAATTAGATGTGATGTTTGGGGGCCGGAGATTATAAGGGACAAAAACAAGTCTGGTGCTGTCAAGGACATATTTCATTCAGGGTGAATGATCTCCGCACCCATGACACGCGCGTACACACAGTGCCGGTTATTGTGTCAGACTGAAAGCTGAACACGCTGCGCCTCAAGGTTACATCTGTTTCACTTCTCTTCCTCTTCTTTATAACAAAATCTCACTCAAGGACTGTTCCATCACTCACTCACATATCTTTATTTAATCTCACATTGGCAAGATAGTAAAATAGATACAGTATTACCTTGGGAATGGGATTTAAGATGACTATATTTCCTTTTACACTACAAATTTAGTTACTTCCTCCTTCTGTGATCACAATTATTCTATAACGCTATAATGTTGCCGCAAAATATGTGCTTAGGATCCCCTAGCGGAGATGAAAGTGATTAAATAGTGGTTATTCCCTAAAGTGCTAAATTATCGTTGCAACTCCGATTGGATAATGAAATGTTTTCAACATGAAAGCGGCCCCAGAGAGGCGGCAAAGATGAGGTAAGCTAGTTTATGCATGTATGAACACAGCACCAGGGGGGATACATCTGAGGCGTGCAGCATCTGCATGGCTTATAGGGCAGCTGTGAGGAGGCACGGGGCTGAGGTGGATTTACTCATTTGGAGTGAATGATTCAGGTGTGAACGCTGCAAAACATATCCTCTTTATCGAGCTACTTTTGAGTGGTATTTCGAGCCTTAAAGGGAAAGTTCATCCCCAAATCAAAAATGTAATTTTTCCTCTTCCTTGTCGTGCTATTTATCCATTTAGATCAGTCGATCCCAAAGACTGGGTCGTGATAGAAGAGTTTATTTGGGTCTGCTACAGAAGAAATTCTGCAAATTTAAGATTTTTGTCTTAAATTTTAGCCTGTTAACACCAGCCAACCGTTTCACCGCGCTAGCTAGCTCAGTGATGCAGACATTACAGCTCAGCTGAAGTGGATACCATAAATGTTTCCATCCCACACTCTCACGAGCACAAGCCTTTCGTCCGTGACTTCCTTCGACGCAGTGATAATGTAACTCGCACCAAACAGCACTACAGGGAAAAGGAAAAACTTAGATTCTAGGGTGAACTGTCCCTTTAAAGTCTCTAAAACAAGTGAAGTCTGCCAGTGCAGCAAGAGCATTGCAACTTCTTTATAATATTTACATTTGCAAATTTGTGAGATCAACGCTCGTCGAAAGGGGCCAAAACGTTAGGTGATGATGTGTGATGCAGAACAAGAGCAGAGTGTGCAGCTTCTTCTTTTCTCAGGACTGAAAGTATCAATTACAGACAGAAATAGCTGGGGATGTTTTCACAATGTGGTCAAGGAGCTAGTTTGGAGTTCTGTTTTCTCAGGAAAACCTTTTTCTTTGCACGTGCTGACCTCAGTTTAACCCCAGCATGCCTAAGATGACCCCGCTTCGTAGAGCACCTTGCTTGTCATAACACTTAACATATGGGCAACTTTTGAGTATGCTTACAATAACATGTTTCTAAACCGTTGAATTTTTTTTTGACGAGAGCAGAGTGAGACTTCACATGATCCGAGGGGAGGGAATGTCAAAAAAAAACCTGATGATATTGAACTCGGGGCTGCCTCTGGAACAGCGGATGTTCCAAAATGATGTGATGTGACTTTTGAACATCTGCCGGTCTGCAGCAGATTAAGCAAAACCCTCGGTGCATATCAAATGACTGCGACATATCTTCAGACCCACAATATGAAGAGCAAAATGACAAAAACAAATCCATGACTGATACCTGTGAAATGTTGTTTATCAGGCAGCGCTCTCAGAGAATAAGGGATTACTTTTCTTCAGATGGAAAAACTGTAAAAGGTCGTGTTATCAGAGCTTTCAAAGTAAACTTTGTCTTTGTCACTTTAGTGGACAGTTTTTGCAGTGCTTTGCAGAACAACAAGCGAGTTCTGCAAGAAAGTTATGATATTGCAGGATTACTGTGGCATGATTTGACATATGCTGCAAAATGCGACTTGTTTAGCACTCAAAAGAAACACTAATTATCTGGGGCTGTATCACACAAACTCTCTAACTTGCAGATCCTATCTCAACTGTTTGGTTCCCATAGTAATGATAATTAGAACCTGATTTAAGAAAGAAGCCAAATAGATGAACAGTTCCTTAGAAGCAAGCATCCTAATGTCCCAAAATCTTAAATAAACTCTCTAAATTTTAGGATAACTGTTAGGATAACTAAGTGTCCTAACTTTCACTTTCCCACCTGTAGTAGTAGCTAATTTACTAACTAGCTAACAGCAGTGTTCGCTAACAGTAGCTAATGGTTGTGAAGGTTCAGCATTAACTATGGTCCTATGGCTCATGGCCACAAAAGATTACTCGGTGGCCACCAAATAATTTTGTTCCCATTCTGTAAATAATTCCTTCACACCTTTTAGTTCAGCAGGGAACACTACTTGTCACCAGCTAGCTACAGATATGTTGGGGCTACTTAAGTATTGGTTTAAGAAGCTTTTTCAAACTGCTAACATGATCGGTGTTTGCTGATAGTTTCCTCAGCCAGCTGACAAGTTTGGCTTGTTCTCACAGGAAACAATGCCAGGAAACACCACGTCACTGTTCACTGGAAAAGATGACAACAGTGTCACAATTAAGGAAGACTACATTACATTGTGTTAAATTGTCTTTTCTATATTGTTTTTACATAAAATTACTTTTGGGCCACCAGAAATGGACTTTATCCACCAAATTTAGGGACTTGGTGGCTTGTGGGGCCAGTGCTTAAAACTATTAGTGTCCATCCCCTGGTTGTGTTAGCTAACAGTAGCTAATGGTTGACAAATACAGTGGAGACAGCCTGCGATCTTGGCCCTTTATCTCCTAGATTGGTATAATTCTAAATTTGGACTTCACCTCTAATTGTCTTGAAGTTAAGTGTCCATTGTTGTTTTTGCTCCATTTTTAATGTTTCATTGTGTATCAATTGAATAAAAAAGCAGTGGTTACAAAGCTGTTTAGCTTGGCAAGATGAGAAAAGTCATGTCAGTTGCTTATAATACTTTATAAGCAATGTTAGACTGTGTATTGCAGTAGGATTCCTCAAGTTAGTTAGGATTTACTTCTGTAATACCACATTGCAGAAAATCCTTGCTATCTTAACGTGCATTTAAATTTAATTAAATTGCAAATCATACAGGGAACCAGTGTTGTAGCCTGCAAGCATGCATTTTAGCAAAGCATAATCTGGTGCAGCCCACTGCTTTTATCTCTAAAATTACTTGGTAAGAAAAGTGGAAAGCATACAGTGCAAAAATGGACAATGATATTTAGAGTTCAAATGTTAAGTTTGGTATAAAGCTACTCTTGAAATTTGTAAAGTGACGTACCGTAAAAGCTCCTGACAACTGAAAAAAAAAAAAAAAAGTTTGAGGAACCACTTATCCTCTCCACAGGACTACACAAGCTGCCAAGTCTCACTGAAGCGATTGTGCTCATTGTCACAGGTTTCCATGGCAACGTTGCATTCTCATCTTATTCGGTTGGTGATTAAAGAACGCACTGGGGTGAATAAAATGAACTGAACTGAACTGAACTGGAGTGGAAACAGGGGGAGGATGGTTTTTAAAAAAAAGTATTCCAGTCTGTCTTTGTCCTTTTTGAAGGATGTTTAGATAGCAATTAGCAGTTTGCCCCTCAAGCGTCTGAAGTGGGAGACTGCTGATGCTTTGAAGATCAAATTAACCAATTAGGCAGAGATAAGAGTCTCATAAGTTATACCTCCCTGTTTTATCATGTAAGCTACACGCTGGTGAGATAACACGGTATTTTAGGGGGCGACGTAGGTGGCTTATGCGATCAGCACACGGCGACAAAGTTCTCCTGAAGACATTTTTTCTCAAGCAAAGAGTGCACCTTTTTCCCTCCTCCCCACTTTAAACAAACTGACAGATGTGCCCCACGCAGGAAAAGAAATGACAATACTGCCTCCGCTATATTTGTCGACATGGTTCCCACAGTCAATCTTCAGAGATCTGAGAGCCGAGATGCTTTTCTCAAGCCCGCCCAGGCTGACAATGCCACTGAAACGTGTCAAGGGAAACAGGAAAAGAAACAGCAACAATGCTATTGTTGCTATATTGGTCGGCACAGTGACAGCTACAAACCAAACTTCAGACAAGGCCTTCTCGTCCCTTCCTACTCACTGTTTGTCAAAGAACATTTAGGCTTTGGCATGCTGCAAACTTATATGTATTGAAAGTACACTCAACAAAAATACAAACACTTTTGTTTTTGCTCCAGTTTTTCATGAGTTGAAGTTAAAAAAAATCTATGCACACAAAAGGTTTAAACAGCATTATTATTGCACAGGTGTGCTGTGGGCTGGTCACAATGAAAGGCCACTCTAAAATGTGCAGTCTGATCTGCTAAAAATGACATTTATTAGGTAGGGATCCATGGCTTTTTCACATAGGGCTTTTTTTCCCAGGAGGGCAAAGTCATGGGCCACCTTACTCTGCCTCTGATTGGCTTACCCTGATATTCTTACCCTAACTATACCAATCACTTCTCATGCCTAAACCTAACCAATCCAACCAACCAACGAATACTAGCCAGTTTGAGGCAGAGTAGGGCAGGTCATGACTTTGCCCTCCTGGGACAACAAGCTGTAGCTATAGGCTACAGAAGTTGAAAGGCACAGTGCATCCTGGTACATGTAGGCACTGTCGGAACGACTCCATGAGCAGTTTCATCTTGAAGAAATGTGTCATGTAATCATCAAACTACAGGGGTGCATTATTTCCCAGGAGGGCAACTCTGCCTCTAATTGGCTAGTGCCACTTATCTTCATTAGTTTGGTTGGTGAGGTTTGGGCATGAGGAGTGTTTGGTCAAAGTAAGAATATTAGGATTAGCCAATCGGAGGCAGAGTGTGATGGGTAATGACTTTGCTCTCCTGGGGAAAAAAAAACAGATATCCCAGGAGGATTATTCCCAGGATTCAGTCTACACCACACCTGTCAGGTGGATGGATTGTGGATTAGATTAACAAACTTGTCAAGATTTGGGAGAAATAAATCTTTTGTGTGTATAAATAAAGTCTGAAAAATGGCAGCACTAAAATGTAGGTCAAATCTGATCATTTTCTACAAAAATTTAAACCATTTTTAAAACTTTTAGTGCAAAAACATGGATTTTTAGGACTATAATCAAAGGAAGTTGCCACAAAACTTGCACATTTTTCTATTTAATAGTCAAAACTATCACAATCATCCCTGAAACTATACTACAGCTATAATCTACAGTCTGAGTACAGTAGCCTCCCTTCCTTGAGTTCCCCCATTGTCTCGCAGATCAAACACCGAACCTGGATTTCCTTGATCCCTGCGACCCGTAGCAGGTGAGAAGGATCAGTTGTAGCGCTGAGCCCGTGGCAACCAGCTGTCGCACACACGTTTCGGCACGCACGCACGCACACGCATGAACACACAAACACGCCTCGGCACACAGGAGATGCTGTGAAATTGAATAACATGACCTCTGGGATGCTCGAACACAGAGTTGTACAAATGTGAATGAGTGAAGTGTAACATCACAGGGCACAGAGCGCACAGTCATGTGGATGTAGAATCATAAAAGTGCGGTACGTTCACATGCGCATGCAAAATTTAGGAAAAGCTGTTAAATTAGCAAACTCCCTCTTAACTGCAAAGAAAAAGAAACGCCAAACATTCAGGACCTTTAAAGCCACTCACACACACTTACAGCACTCAAGTAGACACACAATTTATGCATCCCTCAAGGCACTGTCTCCCGTCTTTATGCGTCTTGGGCTTCAAGCAACCACCAAAACACACAGTGGCTCTTTGAAAATTGGGTCACACAAAACAGACTCTCACATGCGATGTAACCCCACCCACACACACCCACACACACACACACACACATGGACACATGCACACTCACACAAACAATTAAATATGCTTTCGTGGTCAATATTGAATAGTTTCACAAAATGCCCCCACATGCAAACGCACATTTTAGGGGCTAAACATGGAGGGGGAGGGTTAGGGTGATAAAAGTTGAAGTTGACAAAGAGCTGAGACATTTAAGGCAACCAGCAATAAACAACTCGTTCTGCATGGTAGAAACAGATTCCTTGTTATAAATGAATATTCGGAAATGCACATTTTTGGAGCTAAACATGACGAATTAAGGTTAGGGATAGAGTTATGGTGAGGGTAATTAAAGGGGAAGTTGCCAAAGAGCTGAAACGTTTAAGGCAATCAGGAATAAACTACTCTTTCCACATTGTTAAAACAGATTTTTTCTTATTAATCAAAATTCAGAAGTACACTTTTTAGGGGCTAAACACGGATAGTTACCAATAGGACCAGGGTTAGGGTTATCAAAGTTGGCAAAGAGCTGACACATTTAATGCAATCAGTAATAAACGACTCATTCCGCATGACTTCTTGCTATAAATCAAATTTCAGAAACTGTTTCTACTGCAAGTTTCTCCCAGATCATGATACAGATGGCTCCCCTGCACTCATTGGCTGAGTCCCGGAGCCACTGCTCTATCATTATCATTCCAGTAATGCTGGCACTCATCGCTTCCACTCCTCATTTCCACTGAGAATACAGTCTGAGCTGAGATGGAGGGTGAAAAGCGTGCGGGAATCCCCCAGGGGACTCACAGACTTAAGTAAACTAAGAAGAGAACACACAAACTCCCACTGAGACAGGCCCCTTCTAAATACAGTAAAGCATAAAGAAAACACTCCTTTTTCCCATCCTCCTCTTACCTTCCACATGATTAAAATCCCATCATCCACAAACAAAGTGAGAAAGAGAGGAAGAGAGAGAGATGGAGGGGGAGAACGGAGGCTATCTTTGGCTCTCTCTCTCTCCTCTGTGGGACGCGGCAACAGCAGCAGGAGCAGCGGCGGCAAGCAGCGGCGAACTTGGGAGTCAGTGAGGATGTGGATATGTCTCCGTGGCTGTGTCATCACCTCTCATGACATGTTTCCTCCCCTGCCTGTGTAAGCCTTTCCATCCTGACCCAGCAGAGAGAGAGAGAAAGAGAGATAGAGCAGGGACAAACTAGTGCACCGCCCCCCTCTCCATATCCCCTCCTCCTCCTCCCCCTCCTCCTCCTCCTCCGTCCATCCCTCCCTGCTCTGCTCGCCTGTATTCAAATCTGCCAGTGGGCTGCCCTGTCTCTAAGTAGGCCAATCACTGAACCCATGGGGGGTGGAGTCTGAACCGGCTGTGCGCGAGTATGAGTTTACAGTCGGATGTGTCACACTGACATTCTGTGAGTGTGTGTGCATGTCTGCTTGTCCTGGCTTACATGCTGGCTTGCGTGCAAACACATGTGGACATGTGTATGTACAGATGCAGGTAGTCCAAAGCCAAGTTTTGCTTTGACTAAGAAGACTACAACCCGCATTTCTACCAAGCAGTTCAGTTCAGTTAGAACTAGGGATGCACCAAAATCTTTTCTTTTTTTTTTTCAAACCAGGTACAAGTATTTATTTGGGTTCTTGCTGAGACTAAGAACTCATATTCTAAATCTAATAAATTGTTGTTGCTGTTTCCCATTGCTAGCATTAGCAAACTCCTTGAAGTCTGCATTGTGTTGGCTCTTCAGATGTCGGGAGTGGTGGTGTCCAAGTACTTTTGTGAGTACGAGTACATGAGCACAGCATCGGATGAACACCTGATACTGGTGTTGGTATTGGTGCATCCCTAATTAAAACAGTTGTAACTTCGTGTTTCCATTGTTGAAAGTTGTGGATGTTACTGATGGATACTTTTATGCACCACCATGCATTTCCTAATTTGGTGCACTTTCCTTTACTTGAACTTTTCTCCGTGAGTTTGCACAGCATCGCCCTCGCACGCTGTTTACAATTAGTAATCGCTCAGCTCAGTATTTAATAACCTTCGTTAGAACCGTGACATCCATTTGTCAAGAATGTGGAGCGATTCTGTTGAACACAAGGCTGGTGAACAGAAGGCTCATGTGATCGGATCTTTACACGGCCGTGCTTGACATTCCCTGCACCATAACGACGTACACACTGTAATTAATTTAGCATAAAGCGCTAACTTTATGCCGGAAAACAGAGTCATGTCATATTAATCACTCAGAGTTCATAGCTTTACCAAGAGAAATACTTTAGTTCATTAATTAATTCCAATGATTTAGACTTTCTTCATGCCCTTAATTTGAAACATCTGTGCTGGAAGTGTGGAGTTCTTTGACAGTAGCTTATGCTGCCTACATAATTATAACTTAATTGTCGCAATTATGTGATTACGACTTGATGCTTCATGATTAAGGGTGACTTTTCACTATGAAGAATTTATAGAAATCCTCATCCACTACTAAAAACCAGTGCAGGGTAATTTGATCCAGGACTGAATGCTAATTGTACGCGATCCTACTGAAGACAAAGACCAGATGTTAGTGGGGTTTTTGTCTGGTGCAGAAAGGGTCTTTACCGCACTTGACTATGTAGTTGTAGTGATGAAGCTAGGGCAGTGGAAATGTTAAGTACCCTGACTTTATCGAGGTAGCAGGTCAAGATGGAAGAAGCGTTGTCTTTACATAAAAGCAAACACCATCAACAACAATTTAAAATGCTAACAAATCACAACATCGGAGAAAACGTCTAAAATGTCTCTTTTGAGACAATTTAAGACCATTGAGGTAAATAAAAGCCACAATTCGTGCATTTACCGTGTATCAGTTTTCATCTGTCTCCTATTTTGCATCCATGACACGTCCTCAGTAGAAATTCACCCCCTGTAATTTTTTAAATGTCTCCCCGCTGTCTCTTCCTCTACCTTGAAACTTCAGCTGTTTTGGCCGCCATACCCATTAAAAACAACCCCCCCCCTTTTTTTAAGCGTCCCACAAGGAAAGCAGCTTAAATTAATCTCAGAGATGCAAGTCAGTGATTTACCCTCCCACACGAGGCATGCCGCCCTGCCATAACTGCAATCTTTGATCGGAAATCTTCAGCATTCATCAGCCGTCTCATTGTAAAGTATACCGCTCCGTCATGTCTGATTCACAGCGGATGGTGCTCTTAATCCTGGCAATTGCACAAAACAGAAAACAGCATAACGCCAAGAGAAAAGGAAAATCGTCAGCCCTAACCATTATTCAGAAGTTTACAGTCCATGTGATGTGAAAGCTTTGAGCGCCGGCTGCTCATTGGTAGCTAGATCCCAAATAATCCCCTAACATTTTGCCCTAGGGGAGTGAGTCTTGTATTGGAAGTGTAGAACAGGGTTTTAATTCCATCCTTTATCCTGGACTGGAGGATTGTGGAGGAATAGATGACATTTTAGCCAAAAGAATTACGTTTTATGCATCAAATGGAACTGTTTGTTTGGGTCTGATAAGTTCCAGAAAGCATGTCCAAAGCTGAATGCGCCACTGAAATGCCAAGCTCTGACCGAGATTTCAATTAGATAAAGTGTTCCAGTAAGGTCAATTAACATGTGCTTTCACCATTTTGACTCAAACATCTCAAATGGAGGCCGTTTAGTGAATTCAAGTGAGGAGTTTGGACACCAAAACACACAAATTCCAATGATCGTGGGGATGTTATACCAAAACAGAAAAGATCGGGGGTATTGATTTGCATGCTTCATTAAAAACGCAGCTTTTTCATGCCAGTTGATGGTTAAACTCCTGCATTTGTGCCTGCGACGCTCATGTGCAGCACTTGGACGTGTGCGCCGTGTGTTTCTGGCGGTTGGAGCAGGATCAGTCGAAGTGAGGCTGCTGCTAAAGAATGCTGTTCTGGAAAAGGACGAGGAAAGAGTTTCCATCTCGGGTCAGCCCTCGGCAAGAGCAAGACCGCTAACTAACTTTCCGAAAACTCTACCAGTCCACCAAGTCGTGAAAATGTTCCCTCACCACAGCACACAGAAGAGTAGCCCCACACACAGAGTCAGGAGTTTGGATTGAATAAGAAGTGGCAAAGCAAAGTGACACTCAGCATTTTCAAGGCTCACAGATGAGCAACCTGATAAATACACCACTCAACATGTTCACCAAAAACTCTTCACAAGTGGTTCTCTTTCTTTCAAAGTGATTTCTTTCAAAGCCAGCCAAACTACAGTATCATATAATGATAGATAGCTAAAAGGTTGAATTTCTTATTAATATTGTTTGTTTGATTTTCTTTTCAGCTCATAAAGAAGCTTCATTTTCTTAATATTACAAATTCTCCTTCAAACTGATAAATTAAATAAAGGGATAATTGCATACACGTTCAGACCATCTCAGGCAGTAAGACATTCATAGTTCTGCACTTAGTTTTACACACAAAAAGTTGCAGGAACAGTGAGGGGAAAGGGACAGAAACTATGGATGTGGACGTCCTTCCAGTTCCAGTGTCACTAAGATGTGGTTGAGGGGGTATCAGATACTGTTTGACCATTCAGCAAGCTCTACTTTTGGTGCCTTGAGTCAGCATTTTTAATGCAAGGGTTATGGCTGCCCAGGGAGCGCTGCAGCTATAGAAAGCACAGACAGTAGTCAAAATAGTCTAATGATGGAAGCACCTCCGCTAATTTGACAACACACATGCAGCCTAACAGCATGTGCAAAATACAGAAAACACAATCAGAAACCTTGCAACTAACTTTCAAACTGACTCTGAATTCCAGACAACTCGGACCTCCTACTAGAAAAACTACAACTCAACACCAAAAGTTGGAGTTCCTACTTGTAAATCCGTCTGACTTCAGGAAGAGGCAGTTGTCTGATGCCAGTGTTATCAAGAGCTACAAAACGACATGTTTGATGGCGTCTGTGACCCTGTGCATAGTCATCCTCTGTCGTTAATGTATGCGAGGAGGCTGCGATGCCGAGGGTTCAATTGTGTGAACTCTCGCCAAAGAAACATCAGTTTGTCACGGTCAGCCGTGTCTTTCATTTACTTTTGGCATTGTGCACCTGGAACACTTGGTGGTCGGAAGTTGGACGTTTGAAATTGGAAATTCCAGGGCGCAAAACTTGTTGCCATGGTCGTGGTTACTGACACATGACTTAGCGTAATACAGGGTACAGTTAGTATACACAAGGCTTATAGCAGATATCTGCAATAATATCTGAATCAAAATCATCTTAACCTCATTGTGTTTTGTGTATTTTGTTAATTTGCTTTATTTCTCCAGCGTTTTCTCTCTAAATTGTTCACTTGTGCATTGAACTCTATGGCCCACCTTAAAAAAACTACTTTTCAGTTTCAGTCTCAGTTTTTTAAACAAAGTTTTACTGGAAGGAGTCAGTTGCGGAGCGCATGGATTCAAATTCTATCAACCTATTGAATACACAATGTTGGTGGAGTCAGTGCATGAGCAGTCCCTCAGTTATTTTTCAGCTTGGAGGTTATCCAGCAGCACTCTTCAGAATTAAAGCTCACGGGCACAAGGCCTCTTCATTCACTCAAGTCTCTCAGCAGAGGCAGAAGCTCAGGCTTTGTCGAGCGTCCTCTACCTCAATACCGCAAAGTCGAGTGGATGTTTTTCACCTTGAACTATATGTTCCCGTCTCGCCCCTGGTGATATTTCGATTGTGCTTCAAATGACATTGTGCAAATAGAGACGGAGGGTATTGAGTTCAGAATCGTAGCGACTACATTTGCCTGGCACAATGGACAGAGAAGATCTGTTGTGATTAATGTTTTTGCACAGAAATCTTAAAGTATAAAACACGACTCACATTCAGTGCAAGGTTACTACACAAAGGATGAACAAAATAAAATAAACTTCGACTATAACACAGGAACAAAACTGGAACTTTAAATTATGTTACTGAAAGGAAGCACAAAGAAATACAGTAAATGTGCTAACAAGAACCATGAAGGGTTCTTTGGCTTTTCTCCATAGGGGAACCTTTTTTGAGTTCCTGGTAGCGTTTTATTGTGGTTGGTACCTAGAGCCCAACATAAAGGGTTCTGTGAAAGGTTTCACTCACAACCCACTATGAGAGGTTTTAAGGAAGAACCCTTCTATCGTGCAGTGGTTCTACCCAGAACCCTCTCTGGTGGTTCTATCTAAAACCTTCCAAAGATTTCATTTAGAACCCACCCAGAGGGTTCCACCAAAAACCCATCAATAGTCCAAGGATTTTTTTTTTTTCTGGAATCCAACCAGGGGGATTCGACTGAAAACCCTTTTATATTCCTGAAGTTTTAACTAGAACCCACCCAAGGGGTTCTACAAAGCACCCTTTTATATTCAAAGGGTTTTTATCTAGAACCCATCCAGGGGAGGTTTGCCAAGAACCCTGTTAGTTTTACATAGAGCCCACTCTGAGGGTTCGGCCGAAAACATTTTTATGTTATTGCACAAAGATTCTTTAAAACTTTTTTCAAGGATTTCAACAATCCTCACTCTTACAAAAAACAAACTCGACTAACTCTTTCTTCAAAAAGTAGTTCACCAGAAGCAAATGGTTCTGTGCAGGACCTCAGCCCTTTCAGGAAGAACCCTTTTGGATTCCTTATTTCCAACAGTATCAAAAAGATGTTCTAAATATTTGCTCATTCAAAAAAGTTTCAGTTCTCTTTGTACCGATGTTCTCAGCACAAAAACACAGACGTTCAGAAACTGGTGATGTACAATGAGGTTTTGTGTCGTCTTCAAGGCTGCAATCTTGAGGTTTTTGATGCAGTTCTATGGCGTTTTGTCATAATTTTACTTTGCTTTATTCTGTCACTTGTAATGCAACAGCAGAAATCAAGCACAGAGAAGATAAAAGAGGCTGTCCCTCAAAAGATCACATCTTTAACCTTGTTTTTATTCTTTGCTTTACATTACACTGTAAAAACTTGTAGAAATGAGTTCTTCTAACTTTGACGTTTGACTTAATAATGAGTTGAACGAATGATATATTTGATGAACACTTGCTGTGTGTCTTTAATGCAGTAAAGAAAACATTATAATTGTTTGCTGAGATAATTTGCTTTTTTCTTTAAATGTATTTCAAGAATTGTTCACAGTGAGTTGAAAAATATTAAAGTATTGGCCATTATTCACTTTCACTTCGATGAGCTTACTGAACAGTTATTGAAATACAATTTTTTAGTTTCTTATTTAAAGAAGAAAAGCACATTTTCTCAACAATTATTAGTTGATAAAACTTTTTTTTTTTTCAAAACTTAATCATTTGAGTTGGGCTTAAAACTCAAATCAACTGAAGTTGCCTTGAAGTTTGTTTTTTACAGTGAACTGCTAACATTTTCTGCAGTAAAACTGAAATAATATCAAGTTTATTGCTATGAATCGTTAAAAAATCACCTCAACTTGTCTTTTCAAATTCAGTCAACTTAAAAAAAAGTTAAAGTCCAGGCTGTCTTAAAATTTTAAGTTAAAACAAAAATTTTTACAATGTAGCTGCTACATCTTTTGTACCATGTAGGGAAAAAAACCTTTCAACTCTCCTCTTGCCTTTCATTGCCAACCTTCCCATGACAGCTCTCTGAATTTAGGAAAGTTGGCATCCGCTGAGTTTATAAAGGTCTTATTTTTAACGACCGGGAATGAGCGGAATGTGGTGGAGTCCGTCTCCCGTCTCGGGGTGAGACCATTACAGGGATAAAGCGCGACAGGGTTATGACCGAGACCTTTTCGGAGGGCACCGGCACCGTGGGTAGCCCGGGATTTGTAAGATTTACACCAAACATATGTGTAGATGGACACGTGACCACAAACACTCCCTTAAATGGCTCGTAGCCAACCTCCCAGGTAAAATTAATCCAAATAGACACGTACTGGAGACTGTCCAACAATGCAAGTCAGCATCCTTTGATGTGAACACCCACATATTTTACACACAACATTAAAACACATGACTTCTATCAGAATATTTATCTTCCAGAGGCATCTTTACAACATATATATACAGCATCTTAAAACCTCCCCAGTTACTGATCACTATCTTGGACAGTACATTAGATATGCATTCATATTGCATGAGTCATGGGATACTCTGCAGAGCCCTTCTTACATTCGCTTCTGAGTGCGACCGCGTCTCGCTTCGGCCAGAAGAGAGAAAAAAAAGTGTTTTTGACCTTTTGAAAGCATCTCGGTAGTCACAGCTAAGGGCCTTTTGGAAAATGCCAAACAGATTTTCCCCTCAAACTGACCCTTGGCCTTCTAAAGTGAGTTCACATGCAGGCTGTGAAGCCCTGGTTTCAATCAGGGAGGGGAAGATGTACAGCTGGTACCAGCCGAACAGAGACACAGCAGCTGCTCTGAAGCACAGTTTGGGGTTGTTCGGTATTTCAGAGCAGTTTGGTGTTTTGTTAAGGAGATTCAGCCGTAGAGTCTGTGAGCTATCTGTCTTTGTCAAGTGACCTCGAGTGAATAAACTGATCTAATCAGAGAGAAGCTAATACACAGAAAAGCTCTGGAAACAGATTTTATTTAAGAGAGGAGGAGGAGGAGAAGGGAGGGAGTGAGACAGACAGATTAAGAGATATGGAGGAGGGGTGGGGGCAGGAGATAAAGAAGTCTAGGTGATAAACATTAAGTGTGGCTGCACTATATTCCCTGAAAAAGATATTTTTTTGGTATTCAGAGAAGGAAAAATCCAGAGAGAAAAGGGCAAAGAAAACTGAAGCAATCTAGATGGCTATCATACAGAAGAGCATTACTGCAACTCCAGAAGAAAAGAACTGGATCAGTGCTGCATTATAATGTGAAATAGATATTTTGTTATTACGAGACAAAAATTCTCATTCTAACATGATAAGTTTATGTCTTAATGACATGAAAATAACTTATAAACTCAAAACAATCTTGTTATAACAAAAAACCTTTCACGTTCTAACATGTTAACTTTTGTTATAACATAAGTTATAAGTTATACAGTATGTGACTAGAAGTATCACGCTAAAACGTTTCGACATCATTACAACAGAATGTTTATAACATGATAATTATTTTGACAAACATTTCTAATGTGATAATGTGACACCTTATATTGTTTTAACAGGATAACTTATTGACAAAAAAATGTTGCACATTATAGCACAACTTATATTGTTATAGCATGACTAATTATCCAGTTATAGCATAAAATGTTTAAAATTATATAATTTTATGATTTATTTTATAACATAACATATTGTTATAACTGAAACGTTTACATTATAACACAATAACTGATCATATTATAACAACAGTTACAAAGTTGTCGTGTTATAACAATGTAAGTAATCACATTATAAATCAATGTTTTACCAAGTTATGTAATCTTATAACAAAATAAATAAGATGTCATAATAATGTCTTGTTATAACAAGAAACCTTTAATTTTAATAACGTCTTGTTATAGCATAAAACATTTCTGTTATAACATGATAGCTTATAGTCATGTCAAACAGTACAAGGTATCACATTATCATGTAAATCTTTTGTTATAACAACAAGATAGAGTATATTGTCATAAGAAGAAAAGTTTCTTGTTATATATGATCAAAAACTGATCTGTTTTTCTTCTGGCACGACAACAGCCATACTATAGATAGCACCAGGGGTAACTTTTCTCTCTCTTTTACTTTGTAGTTTGAACCGTTTAAATATGCCCACTAAAAATAGTAGCAGCAACAAAAGAGACACTTTGTCGCTGGCAATCACACAACACACGCGTACACACACACAACAGGCACGAAACAGGGCTCCTGAGATGAGTGTGTGTGCAATCATGTCGATCTGTGTCTGTGAACTGACAGTAAAACGTGACAAACGTTCCCTCCGGTGCTCCGGGAGACTTCAGACCATCGGATTCTCTAATAAAAGGACACAAGAGGTTGTGCGCATCACTTCAAACGTCACCGTGAGTCACGGAATCAAACTGAGGTCGGCCGATCAGCGGAAATATTTTGATTCACTGCTATCCTTGAATATCTAACAAGGGGGCCGTGAGGCAACAGAGGTCAGAGTGAGAAATAATAAACCGTGAATCAACGGTAGTTGTGAACATCTCTGCCCTGCTGGCTCCTTTCAACCGTGGCATCAAAGTGGATGCGATTAAAAAAACAACGTCATCCAGGACAATGGAGAAATGCAGAGAGTGCATTCCTATTCAGATTTCAGATAAAGTTGAGAGCATCTAGTCACGCTTTTGTACATTATGCATGCACGCACACACACACAGAGAAAGATCTGTTGCCTGAATCTGACACATTCACCGGAAGCTCCGCCGCTCAAGGTCATTCTCTGTCACAGCAAAGAAACTCACTGCAGCTTCATCCGGGCTAATATGCCCATACACAGCCAAGAACACAGGCGCGTAAATGCCCAAAAGCACACACACATAAATCCATGCATGCCAGGACACACGCTCATAGATACTGATAATGAACACACACATAAACACACACACACATATATATATATGGGTGTCAGGCAGCATCATCATTAGCTGTCAGCGGGCCCGATTGTGTCCTCAAACTGTCACGGAAGGAGTCACGTCCTCGCCGCTCGCCCTCAACCCAGACCAGCACCAGCTGGCACACGATGACAACAGCACATGATCGTAAAGAAAACCGACTCGAAATCCTAAAAAATCTGCCAGAAAACACATGCCGGCATTAGCATAAAAGACATCTAAAAAAAAAACAAAAAAAAACACAAGTACAAGTGTCAAGAGAGCCAGAGATGAAATTATGTTTTTATCTCACATTGAGGGACGGAAAAAGATGGCAGGATAAGTTAAGATCACTTCACTTGCTCTAAGATGAATGTTCTTTTTTAGAGTGGACGGCCTTTAAACAGCTTTAAAGAGCAACTGCCTTTGAAGTAGAACTCTGATTAGACATCCTTGGAAACAAAAATTTTAATTCCCTAATCTGGGTGTCAGAGTATTGACTCTTAGTCTTTCAAGTTCTTTAGCTTTTAGTTCTTGCCAGGCCACTTGTGAATACACAGCATCGTTGAACACCCAGCTGTACAGTCGCCGTGGTTTTTAGTGTTTTAGCATCTTTTAGCATCTCAGTGTTTTGGTTTTACAGCTGTTTTGGTTCCTCTCACCCGTCTCACGAGTGTCATTTACACACACGGCAAATGACAGATGGACAATAGCCACGCTTTCACCGCAGGAACTTTACCCGGGGGTTAGGAAACTTTGGAGGATGAAGGCCCACTACTCAATCGAAGAGTCTGCACATTGTGGCAGCATGAATGGTTTTGTGTTCATAAAATACCTTGAACACCTTGAACTGAACTAAAGGCCTAAAAAATATCAGCAGGCTTTGTGTGATAAAATAATCTCAGTTCAAAGTCTTATCTGTGAGATTTTCTGGCACTTTCAACTGCATCTCATGATCTCAATCACCACTTTTATCGTTCATCTTCATCTATACAACCTCTGAAATGTAGGATTGGCACCATGATACCTTTCAAACATGACCCAGCCCTCCAATTCAGTGTATTTTCCTGACCAGTGCATGTTTTATAAAGGCTCCTACATATAAAGCCCTGTATCAAGGTCGACTCAGCTGGAAAACTAGTGACCAGATTGTGATGTGCACTGAAGCATCAAAACGGGACCATCTTAATGAATCATCTTGACTCATAACATGACATTATTTAACCTATGCATTGACCTGCAAAACCTTTACCAATCAGTCAAGATTGAGACTTAAATCTTGAAGGTTTAACGATACAAATGCACATGGACTGCGTAAAAAGTAAACGTATATCATGCACCACTTAATCAGAGCATCATCAGGCGGTCACTGTCACACACAGCTGAGTTTGTCTGCAAGCTAATGTGCTATTTCAGGCGTCACCACATTATCTATTAAAATTCTCACACAGAGTAAAGTGCAGTATAGCTATTATGTTGTATTGAGTGAAATAAGGGTGTGATGAGGCATAGAAAATTCTCTTCTCTTCCTTTGAGCCCCATGTAGAAGCTAATCTAATATGGAATAGATTCTGAGGTTCATTGTGTTGCCCTCATGCACTCCTGTGAAGTACAGTCATATAACACACAGCTTTTCAGACTGAAATCCTAATTATGTCTAACGTGTAGCCCTCCAATTATCGACATGCCTCCCTACAATGCTCTGCTTGTGTTTTGCACACAATTACCTCGCCGTTTGTCCGGGCAAGTTGTATAACTCAATAACTCATTTTACAGTAAATGGAGGTCAGCACAAACTCACTTCATGAAGGACGGCAAAACAAAAAGCATTGCCTTTCAGTGCAATCACTCCTAATATGTAGAATCTGAAGCGCTTTACCCTCAGCTGTAATGAAAACCGGCTCATCTAGAATTAATGTCATCATTTATAAGGCCATGAAACATCCGAACAGGCAGACTGGAAGTTACATCACACATCACGCACGCTTGTGACCTTTCAGGATGAATCTGTGCAATCCACTGCCAATGATTCAATCAGCTGAGCCTGAAACTGCTCCAGCTGGGGCACAGATTCCTACTGTGGGCGCCGAAAATGCATTGATAATGGCATACCGCGGTACGAAATAAAGTGCAACTCTGTCATTCGGGGCCCTGGAGGAGGCGATAGGAAATACTGTGCGCGGATGTTTGAGGAGCAGGTTGTTATTTTAAAGTCATATACCGCTGCTTTAGATGAGCCTCCACGCTGTGAAAAAAATTGACTTTTTCCCAGGTGTGCTGAATGACGGCGTGAAGCATGAATAAGTTATAAGTGAGAGTCAGGCTCTCCGACCTCCCCTGCTCTCGTCCCTGCAGTGCAGCGCGGCTCTGTGTGCATATGTGTGTGTGGTTAATGTAATGCAATGGTTAATGCACTATAGTCCACCTGGCAGTGGGAAAATATTCTGATTTATGGGGCTGCCATCACCTGTGACAGGGAGTGCACACACACACACACTCACACATAAAGTAGAAGCATCTCACTTCACTCACAGTGAACTTAAAAGCTATGTATGCATCCTGTATGGCCATAAAAAGAATCAGAGATGCTAGCTGGGGATGCAGATGACGGTGAAACGCAGTATAAAGTCGGTGAGAGGAATCGAAAGCTGGAACATTAATCAAAGGACATGCATTTTGTATGAAGGTGGGAAAGGGGGTGGGGGGTCCATACAGTGTGATGGCAGGGGGACTACAGTAGAAGGCAGCGATGAATTATAAATGATAAATGGAATAAATGATGGTCCCTGTTGGATCATTAATGGTTTGAATTATTAATCAAGTCTTTGGGTCTCAGGTGTGATTTTTATAATCCTAAATCATCCATTTTAGTATCACCCCAGTTCCAAAAAAAGTTTGGATGTTGTGTTAAATGTAAATAAAAAAATAATGCAACAGTTTCAAAAACTTTTCAGCATATATTAAATTGAATACGGTACAAAGATATAATTCCTGCAACACATTCCAAAAAAGTTTGGACAGGAGCATGTTTACTGCTGTGAGACATCACGACAGACATCAAGCGTTTGGGAACTGGGGACACGAATTGATGAAGTTTTGAAAGTGAAATTCTTTTTCATTCTTGCTTTATTGTCGTATTTTGCTCTTTACAGCCTTCATACACAGGTCTGGACTGCAGGAAGGCCAACATCCCAACTCTTTTGGGTTCGGGGTTGTACTCTGTAGGCCAAAACCTAGTGTTAGGTGACAAAAATACCCATCATACCTCCTGGCTGTCCAGAGGCAGAGGCTAGAAATCCATGCAGAAATAGCCTATAGTTCTTTCTTAATACTTACAACATCACTGGATGCAGACGAACAGATTTTTTTAGCTAGAGAACTCCGCTTTCTCAGTCAATATAACACACACTGAGAAATTCATGGCTTCAGTTGGCTGCATTTACCATCAACACTGACTTGACATCCACATGAAAAGTGCAGTTTTCCCTTTCAATGCGTACACATATAGCCAAACACACTTTAAAGAGGAGCTTAATGTTTCTTTTTTTTTCCACTCATGCCCTTTCATCTAAGCGTTTGAATGACAGAAGTAGGGCATATAGCTATCATCGCACCTTTTGATGAATAAAGATTGATGCAAATGCAATGAAAGAGAATCTTCACGGCCATATAAATGTACATATGGAATCCCCAGTTTCCAGGACTCCTGCTTCAGGTTAGAGAAAGATTTGATTAAACTATATTATCTTCTCCTCATCTTAACCAAGTACTGAAATTGCCAAATCATACTCATAAAGCTGGTTAATCATGCTTTAGTTGCAAGAGCAGGTCTTGCAGGAACATTTTACTGATATGTTCAGGACAGCCAGGTATTTTGTGACTTGGCAGATGCATTCATTGTTTCCTCATGTTAATGCAAAGTGTAATCCGGGCAGTGTTCCATTTCTTACGAAGTGCATTTTCTGTTGGAAATTATTAGTATAATAACGTTATTTGTAGGAGACAGGGTTGGCGTATCTCCAGAGTACAACCACTAATGTTCCAAATTGGAAAAAAGGAAAGATTTTATCATCTTGATGCGTCTCAGGCGGGACGTGCATCAAATCAGTGATTTAAAAAGGTTAGTTAGGAATCACTGGAGTCACACAATAACACAAACAAACTAACAAATTGAGGCAGCTTCAGACCAGCAGCTCTCATGTTCTGGGAAGTAAAATGCACCTCTTCAGCCAAATCTCTCCTAAATTTCTCCTCCTGAAGGAGCTTGGAGAAAGCGATATTTGGCTTATATAGAGGTGATTTCCCATTGGAAAAGGCTGTCTGACAGCAAGGTAAAGCAGTGAAAACACTCTAAATATAGCAAACACTTAAACTTATATTGATTTTTTTAGGCGGGTAGGTAGGTAACACTAACGTGAAGTACCTCATCAGTACAACCCAGCAGTCTGCCAGACATGTTTCCCCTCATTTCCCACCGCCCCCACTGCTTCAGATCCACTCCCCAGTATCATTTCCAATTAATCTGTTACACTTTATCTGCCCCCTTATCTGTGTTCTGTGCTTGGGCCCACCTTTGAATTAAACTTGAGAGTAACATACACTGCATCCAAGCACACACAGACAGGCGAGCATCCACACTCACATCTTATGGGCAAATTTGAATCTGTGGATGAAAAGAAAGATATAGAGCTCACAAAATTTCCAAAATGTCCAAATTTCCCTGTTTAGAAAAGGTGCTAGAATCACTGGTAAATTGGCGTTTGTGCTCTTAGCTATCCATGAATAACATTCTTACCCCCCATCAATGTGGATTCAGACCTGGTCATAGTACAATCCCTGCAGGGTCTTTGTGGTCCAGGCATTTTACCCAAAACTATGGGTAAACCTCACACAAACTGCAGCATAAATAAACTCAGCAGAGTCTTTGTCCTCTATGTTATGAGAGAAAATAGTCTAAAGGAATCGTATGTAGGGAAAGTATGGAAAATCACCTAAATATTTCAATACAGGCATTTTGTGAGGGAGAAAAAAGGGGCTTAATCTCACAAGTTACAACAGAAAATCTGGCAAATGTTCATGTGACATATTTAAAGTCCTAAAAGGTCCAAGTTTTTTTCAGCTGTGGTAGAAGGCAGTATGTTTTCCAATGCATCCCATTCTTGTGAATGTGTGAATGCGATATCGCAAGAAAAAAGACAGCACTGGAAATTATTCACTGGAATCATACGTGTCAATATAATGATAAAAATACCCTTTCTTTTGTTAATTTCAGACAGCACTGAATGCTTCATGTGGGCTTCAGGCAAGAAGACATGCATAAATCAATTTTTTGATACGTTATAAGTGAGAGTTTGTTGCAGTTTGTGTGTGGTCATATCATATAACTCTTGGACTATTAGTGACAAGGACAGAAATGACCTATCCAAGCAAGTCGAACACTTGCTTTTATTAAGCACATTGTCATTTGGCCTTGATGAGAATGGCTGTAACTGGCCCAAAAATATTTAACTCGAACAACAGTTGCAAATGAGGAGAGTTCATCCTTCCTAGTAGCCAACAAAGGGATACCCCAGGGATCTATTCTGGGACCTCGACTCTTTACCTTGTGTTTAAATGATAATGCCAAGGAATTAGATAACTAGTTCATATTTATGCTGATGACAGAATATGATTCCACAGTGCCCTCGAACAGACAAAGCTCTCTCATATTTACAGACTGCTTTTGACTCAATCTAATGAGCTCCGGCTGGTCTTAAGCTGGTACTGAATGTCAGTTGAATGGCCTTCCCTGGGGCAAGCACGAGGGAAGGCTGCCTTCAGAATTGCAGCGCCCATTATGCTGAATAGTTTTCAAACCAAAGCAGACAGAAATATCCGTGTAGACATGAGGCCAGTCAGGCACACCGGCAGGTAGTTTTGCTGGCCCACAGAGTTGCATGCCAGGGGACAAAGCTTTTTAAAGCAAATGACATTTGCTTCCAACATGGTTGCCTGCCCTCTCTACATGTCTTGTTTCTCTATCGAGCTCGAGCTGTCCCCTCAGGCAGAGCCAACACCTCGTCTCTATTCTTCTAACACCAGCACAGATAAATACTGCCAGCCGCAGACACGCGGGGCCGGTCGCACTCAAACACACAGCACACACACTGACCTCAGAGGTTCGATCAATAAACCACCCACAGCACTTTTCCACAGCTTAGAGAGACACTGCGGTACTTGTGTGTGTGTTTGTGTGTGTGTTTGGTTACTGCTCTCCAAAACAAACAACACGATCTATAAGACCATTAGTGATATTGCATTACTCTTCTTGGAATGTGCTGCTTTATACATCTCAGCATGGGTTATCTGTTCGCACAAAGGAATCCACTCTTAACAGTGTGGCTAAAAAGAACGAATCTCAGCGTCTTGTTCAAATGTTTGACCATTCCTTGTAAAGTGCATTGCCTTCCATTTAACACAATTCCAAGTTGTAGATGCAGCAGGCTAACACTGAATGGATCAATCAAGCTAAGCACGTGCAGTCGATCGGGTTTTTGCACCATTGTAGATCCCGTGGAGTGGATTATTGTTTTCAGAAGCACAGTACTTCACTTTCTTCATGCAAAGGCAGCTGCTACTTTCCTGGATTTTCATTGAACAAAATAAGGCCTTTTCCATTTCCGTTCTTTATGTTGTTGTGTGAATATCTTTTGGCCCCTAAGTTGCCCCAATGATTGCCTATAGTTTCCGCAAGATTGCTTCTTTTCCATTACTTTTATTTACATTGACTGCATTTTGATATTGTGTTTTTAAACCTGTCAAAATCATCTAAAAAATGGCAGCAATACTTAAAGTAGGAGAGGAAACAGTTTCTGTTATATTGCATCTAAGATTGGTCATTTTCCCCGTTGTCATAGTAACCCAACAGACTTTCTGGCACAGTTTTTTTGCAGATGCACAGCCTTCAAAAACAATGACACAGAAATCCGTGGAAAAATTGGTCACTATAAATACAGCACTGCTCAGAGAAGCGCTGATAAATCTTAGCGACACAACCTGAGCTGGCCAAAATAACTAAAATCAGGCTGCACGCTGAAAGCTACTTGGCTACAGCTTTTTGTGGACAGAAGTTAGTTGTCCTATAGCTTAATCTGCAGGGAAAATATATCAGATGCTGCAGAGCTGCCAAGGAATCTCATAATGCATCTTGAGACCAAACGCCCTTCTTTTGCCAAAAAAGATGCCTCATTAAAATGACCTGCATGATGATATGCATGCAGAAAGTTTGAGGTCGAATTCGTCGGTAAAAACAGATGATTCTGATAAAGTAAGTTCTCAAAATAAAAGAAAGGGATGATGCCATTCTTAGTTGAAATGTGAGTCAAGGTGTAAATGAGGATTTTCCCTGAAAAGAAAACATGCAGGGCTACCACCGTGTTAGGAGAATTTGTTTGAACATTTCTCCGTCCCTGTCCCTGAACCACCTCGGAGACAAAAATACTAATTGGATTTTTAAGATGATGGAGCAGGTGGTGCGATCTCTGTTCCTCCCACCAGATTTTGAACAAACCAGTGTTGCTCTTTCTGCCAGTTAATACCAAGTGAAACAAGAGGTCTTGGTTTATTTTTATGTCAGCTTGCTAGCTAAGTCATTTACAAAGAGATTCAGCATTTTATAATGATGACCAGTTTTAATAGTGCTGCCAGTGGCCATGCCAGAATGCCATAAAAAATTGAATGACACGCATGCCTCAATCGACTCAGTAACTTTGAAGTCAAAATAATTTTCATCATCCTCAACATGCAGAAATGCATATTGATCGATTGCAGCCAGTTTCATCCCGATTTGGCCAATGCAACATAAGATATGGAGCTGAACTTGCCTTTTACGATTGTATTGGGTGCAATTTTCCAAGACAGTGTGGTTTTTAAGTGGCTGTGATCCTGTTGGCTAGACATTCCTTCAGTTCCCTCGGGCCAAATGTGGCTCAAAAGTGATCAAATCTCCAGTAAACATCTGTCAGACTGCTTTCCTTTGTTGAGACAGCATGCAAATCCAATTAATTTTTTATAAGCGGTCATAAATACCATGTCCACATGCTATTTTAAAAGCCTCCACATTAGATCTGCATCTGGACTATGTATTATTTTGTTGTCATTGGTTGTCTTAGTACCAATACATTTGTACATGCTGACTAAGATTGTCTCGTCTGGTCCTGTTGTTGTTTTAGTCCGCTCTGATATTAATTTTAATTTAGTTGAGTGGAACAAGTCAAAGCATTGCTTGATTTTTTTTTGTCACCCCAAAACATATTCAACCTTAATCCCAAAAATGTTGGGACGCAAATATAGACAGCATGCTTGCAGATGTTTTTTGACTTATATTTGATTTAAGGCAGTACAAAGACAAGATACTGAAGTTCAAACTCATTAACAGTCTGAATTTGATGCCTGCAGCATGTTCCAAAAAAGTTGGGGCAGGGACATCGGTTTGAACATTAAATACCTTGTTTTTGCCGTGTATTCAATTAAATATAGGTTGAAAATCCTTGCACTCTGCAGGGACACAGTGTCCCAAATTTTTTTGGCATCAGAGTTGTAATGAATGAGAGCACCCTGGTATGCTTTGAGGTTTTGGTTACAAATCACGAAGCTGCACCTGGAGAACCTGCTCTGCATGATTAGGCAGCTTTTTTTTTTTCTTCCCGGAATCACGTGGAGGAGCGTGATGTAGCATCACGATACAGTGATAAAAGTGCTCATTTGTGGCCACATTTGTCATGTTGAACCAGACTTTCTCCAGCTCTGGGATCATCCCTCCCAACGCCGCTCTCCCAGTTTATGAATTCTCCACGAGGACACATCGATCCACTTCTGCTTGTAGGCCAGACATTGACTTTGAGCTTCAGCTAATCAAAGAGCCAATTAATGCAGGCAGCAGTATACAGATACTGAGCTGCAGCGTTAATCAATGGCATACTAAGCTGCACAGGCACAAAGACTTTGTGAACTAGATGAGACAAAGGGTGTCAGCTATTATGTTGTTGAGAATGATCTTGTTTGAATTACCTTCTGTTGGTTTTTATTAGGTCTTTTCTATTCTTCTCTATGCTGCTAACAAATACACAAATAAGGTTTTGTTGACTGCAACAGTTATTGACTGATCAGTCAAATCAATGTCTTTCCTTCAGTGGCAATACTTATTCAGTCACCTAGAAAGAACCAAGAAATTGTGTCTCCCTGTCTTGGCAATATGTTATTTGAAGGGGTGTGCATAAGACTCTCATTACACTGTCATAACCATGTCATAGGCTTGTCATGACACCTGTCCTGAACACAAAGACACTCTCTATGAATGTTAGGACACTTCATGACAAGAGTCATGAGCATTCCATGTTCATGACAGGTGTCATGATGCCACATTTTGGCAGAACTTGAAACATTTTATTTTGGTTAATTGCCACAAATGACCACTTTCTAAAGTCATGAACGTGACCTCCCGCGCTTCAACACAGCAAGTCGATCGTTTTTTTCCACTGGTGCACTTAGTGAATAATCCCCACAGGCAGCTATTTAGATCACACAAATCTCCCACCGTCTACATGCTGTGTACTTACTAACAGTATCTATAATGATTGATCAAGGCCCCAGTTTCACTATGAGCTTTCTGGTTTCTGATATAGGCATATAAAGCTGTGGCGGAAATGAAATGGATAAGTCAATAAATGGACTTTTTCTTCCTCTGTTCTCTTCATCCAGCCTACTCAAAAACTATTTTTGTCCAGTAAAGCTCGGTAGTATATTGCCAGATAATTTTCAGTGATTTATTGCCAAGTATACACAGTTTGTCTGGCTGCTGTCCTCTCAGCTCCTCAGGAGCCGTGCTGCTCACAGTTGGTTCTCAGGACAGTGACGCCGCAAAGGTCAGAACGGGGTGGATTTTAACGGATGGATGCCTCAGCAGCACCTTCGCGCTGGTGACGTCTTGCTTCTGGTGCGAATTCACTGCTAAGCTGTGTTCAGTCAGACAAGAGCACTGTGTGAAAAACACCACCCACTCAGTCTTTTGAATGGGACCACTGAGATGGCTCAGCAGGGGTGCCAACGCGAAGGGTTCAGACAAAAAAAAACAAACCAAGACGATAAAAATTCTTATGGCTGTGATATCTTATTGACCTACCACTTTAATTGGCCTTCCTGGATTACATTTAATGTCTCACTGGTACCATCAAAAACAATCTCTTAGCATAGCATTAATATGGGGCTGGTTTCTGTGTGAATGCCTCTGGTAAAATCATCAGTTTGGTTAACTTTCCTCATAAAAATAACTGAATGTTCACACAACTTTTTAGCAAAAAGGTTTCAACCTGTGGGGAAAAAAAAGAGGAAATGCAAAAAAATCATTCACAATCAGCTGTGAACCCAATTTGTCTTTATTTGGGTGCTTCTTTACTTACTCAGTATTTTTTTTT